>JAVJIF010032318.1:0-58201 GCA_038442645.1 Agave tequilana
AGAAAGCGGCGGGTAGCTCTCGTAGGAAATCACTGGCGAAGAAGTCCCGTCGCCAAGCTCCTACGATTGTCGTAGAGGGTTACCCCTCTACAGCGATTCTTCCTGCTGCCCCATTAGCAGCTGAACCGTCGGTTGCTGAACCGACTAGTGGTGAATTCGCTCCAGGTCTGGGTAAGGTTAACCTTGTTCATATAATACGCCTTTTTGTGCGTTCCCATTGACTTATTATCAATCCTTTTTGATTGTAGGAGCTGAGGCAGCTAGAGAACAAGGGGAACATTATGATCCCCTATTCACTTATGGGGCTGCAGCCGGTTCCCCTGCTCACTCGGAAGAGTCTGGGAGTGGCGCGGCTGATGTTGGTCCTTCAGGCGTTGGGACTTCTAAAGGAAGTCCTGAGGCATCGAGCTCTATCGGGTGGTCCACAGGATATTCGGCAAGCGAAAGCGAGCCGGTTGTTCGTGCTGATTCAGGCAAAAATTTTCCGATGGAGCCCCTGGAGACCCGGTGCGACCGACGAGATGTTCGAGGCAACATCATCCTTTGGTATTGTCCTAACCTCTTGGCTTCTTCTGTAGTGTCCCGACTAACCGCAGTCTTGCTACAGGTGTTCGGCCTCAAGATGCATCAGCTTCAAGGGAGCCGGTAGATCTCCCCGAAGGGTCAAGGGGTGACATGAGCGCTTCGGCCACGGCGGATGCTGCTGTATTGGACGCGCTGTATGGCGACCTGCCTTCTTATCAGCCCAAATCAGCTGAAGGACCAGAGGTTGAAGGGGCGGCAGTCCCGGAGGTATCCTCATCCCAATCATATCAACGAGTGAGGTGCAAACTGTTTTGCCGAGTGCGGCACTGAGGGTGATCGCAAGCCCTACTTCTCCAACCCTGGTGGTTGAGCCTGCTGCTCAAGAGGTGGTTGCCAGTCCTACCTCCGCGGTGGCTGGCGTGCTGGTTTCGATGAGGACTCTGCCGAGATCGCCTTCGGCTGGTCCTGCTGCTGTCAGTGTTCCCGCTGCTTCTTCTGCGACGGCGTCGACCAGGCTGGTGGACTATTCCGAGGTTGCCTCCCTGCCAGAAATGGCTGAGGCCGAGAATGATTATATAGGTGACCTGGTCGATAGCTTTTATAGAAGCTTGGGAGCGAACTATCGACCTAGTTTTGAAGGGCTCGCCTGTACCATTCTCAAAGCTGAAAGTGGTCCTCTCCCGTGACATTGAGAGCATTCGGGACTTTGAGGGGTATCATCAGGCTGCTGCTTTAGAACTCCTGGTGGATGAACTTTAGAAGGCTGTAGAGGAGTGGCGCCGTCTCTATCGCTCAGACCCGCGTTCTTAGCTGATGAGCGGCTCGCCTGTCTTGTTGCCCGAAAGCACGAGGCCCGGCTTGCTGCTCAAGAGGCTGCTAAGGCCGGTCTTCTGATTTGAAATCCTTGGAAACAAGGCAAGCGGAGGTTGGAAGTGCAATTGACGCCTCCACTAGTGCTCTTCTTGGCGCTGAGGATAAGATTGTGAAGGCTGAGGAAATGATCAGGAAAGCAAATCTCCTCTTATCCAAGGCCATACCGGTGCATCTTGAGGAAACTGCGCGGCTTGAACAACTCAAAGCTCAGAGTGAGGAGCTTGCGCGGCATGAGTTGTCACAGAGGGCAACTTTGGCGGAAGTTGAAGCTCGTCTGGCCCAGGCGGTGGACTTTGATGAGGCTGAGCTGAGGTCACAAGCGCTTGCCAAGGCTGCTGATGACAGGAAGACGAGGCTAAACGCCCTCGGAGAGTGGCTCAGATCGTACAGTGTACGCTTGTAGGTCATTGTATACGTGCCTCCATGTGTCCCCATCTTTTGAAATTAATGGAAATTCTTTCTTTTGTTTTGGCTTCTGTCGAATCTCCAATCTTGTTCTTTCTTGAGGACGTAATCTTTGAGACGTGGCTATCCGTCGGTTCAGAGGTCGCAATGACATAATCGATTAAGACGTCAGCAATCTCGAGGTTAGCCCTTTGCGGGGCTGAAGGGGAGATACTTGCCTTTTGTAAATGTCAGCAAGCATCGGTGAGTCCTGTCTTTTGTAAGTGTCAACAGGCTCAAAGTTGAGACTTAGCTGTCTGCTGGTTCAGAGGTCGCAATGACATAACCGGTTAAGACGCTACTAAGCTCAATGGTAGATGAAACTTGGCTATCTGCCAGTTCAGAGGTCGCAATGACATAACTGGTTGAGAAGCCACCAAGCTTCAATATAGGTGATACTCGTCTTTTTGTAAATGTCAACGAGCATCGAGCCCTGTCTTTTGTAAATGTCAACAGGGCTCGGAATTGAGACTTAGCTGTCTGCTGGTTCAGAGGTCGCAATGACATAACCAATTGAGACGCTACTAAGCTCAATGGTTGATGAAACTTGGCTATCTGCCAGTTCAGAGGTCGCAATGACATAACTGGTTGAGAAGCCATCAAGCTTCAAAATAGGTGATACTCGTCTTTTGTAAATGCCAACGAGTATCGAGACCTGTCTTTTGTAAATGTCAACAGGGCTCGGAATTGAGACTTAGCTGTCTGCTGGTTCAGAGGTCGCAATGACATAACTGATTGAGACGCCACCAAGCTCAAAAAATGGTGATACTTATCTTTTGTAAATGTCAATAAGTATCGAGACCTGTCTTTTGTAAATGTCAACAGGGCTCAAGGTGGAGACTTGTCTTTTGTAAATGTCAACAAGCTCGAAATTGAGACTTAGCTGTCTGCTGGTTCAGAGGTCGCGATGACATAACCGGATGAGACGCCACCAAGCTCAAAAATTGGTGATACTCGTCTTTTGTAAATGTCAACGAGTATCGAGATTGTAGTAGAATTTGGAGAAATCTCGTTTTTACGGGAGAAACGAGGGAATCACTTGTTGGCCCAAAGGCCTTCCACCCTAGTTTTGATGATGATTAACTCATATAGTTATGTTTACTAATAATCTTGTATTGTTTAAGTTTCAGATCATTAACCAAGATATTAGTTAGTGATTAGCTTCAACAAGGTGTTTGGAAGCTTATCATGGTGATTCCGGTGCCAAAGCTTAAAGATCATACCTTTGCACTCGGTGGATCGCGTTTGGGAGTAAGTCTACTTGAAGATGGAAGATCGTCAAGAGACTTAGGTATCCTAATTTAGATTATGAGTTTTAGATCCATTTGTAAAGTTTAGAATAGTTGATATGCTCAAGTGCACACATACATGAAATACACCTAGAGGGGGGGTGAATAGGTGTAATTGCTAATCTAATGATCTTTTTAAACTTATGAAATGAGTGATGCAACAATCTCTCAAAAACACGACTAAGAGCCGAATACCCCTTGCGAGGTTCTGAACTCCTTCCTCCCATTCCCCTTAAATGGGTTAGAGGTGCGCAATGCAACCGTGTTGTATTGAGGTGTGATTGATCAATGCCAAGTATGATGATGAAAATGAAAAGCTCACAATGTAACACAACAAGTATATCAACACAAGATTCCACAAGCAAAATAACAAGTAAAGTAAACAAATAAGGATTGCACAAATAAAGGTTAGTTCTCAAGCAATAAATTGGAATGATATAAAGCAAGAAAGTAAGCAAGAAGAACGCCAAGGCAATCGCAAACAAGATGATTTGTTTCGAGGTTCGAGCCCGTTGCTCTAGTCCCCGCCTTCACCTCCGTGAAGGGTTTCCACTATCCCCTTAGGATCCCGTACAAGTTAGGCCTTCAAGGACCTCAAGCCCGTAGCTTTACCTTACAAAGAAACTCCACCGAGGAGCTTGTCTCCACAAGAACAAGAATTACAAATAGTGATCTTTAACTAGACCACAACACTCTTTTACAAACACTCTCACTCTTTTACAACTTCACCTATAGAAAGAATATGAAATTTTTGGCTCTATGAAGTGTGGTGAGAAAAGCTTCAGTTGTAGAGTGATATTAGAGATCAAACAACAACTGAAAAAACCAATTTTGAAAGAATGGAAATGAAAGCTTTAAACTATTTTTCTCTTTCTCTTGAAAACTATGAAAACTTGTATTTTTTCTTGGTGAATAACTAAGGCCTATTCCCCACTATTTATAGGGAGAGAATAGGTTAAAAACTCTGATTTTTCCAGCTAATTTGATCAGAAAAAGAGTCCCAACAACTCCTAAAAACTCTGTTAAAGAGAAAACCAAAAACAATTTTTCAGAAATTCCAAAAGAAGAAAGAGCCGTTAGGCTTGTTGCAGGCCTACCGGTCGACTGCCGGTCGACCGGGACCCTGCTGGCAAAAGAGCCGTTATGGCTCCGGTCGACTGCCAGTCGACCGATCTCAATTGGAAACACAGTTTCCTTCTATCGGTCGACCGACCCAGTCGACCGAAAAGATACAGAGAGCAAAACATCTCTTTCCGGTCGACCGGTATGTAGGTCGGTCGACCGACAGACATGCACAGCCTGTGCATGTCTGGACACAGCAGCCGGTCGACTGCCGGTCGACCGGTCTGCCTGAAATAGATATTTTTTGGGCAGATTTTGAGATAGAAAATTTTGTAAAAATTCTTTAAAAAATCTGAAGCTAAGTGTTATGCAGAAAATAGTTTATATCATGTTTTAAACAAGTTTTTGAAGATATAAAGCTTTGAGTCCATGTATGTATAAACTAAGGCATAACTTAGAAATAAACATTTTCAAAAAAAACAAAGGAAACATACAAAACAAGTGTGTGTGCAAATCCTAGAGCCAAATTTCACATATTCTATCTTTAACAAAACTACACTTACAAACTTCTAGGTCTTCAAGACTTCAACAAGGGCAATCTTCACTTGATCTTCAATATTGCACTTTGAGCCCAATTTGACTTGTCTTGAGTCCAATGTACCTTCCTTTAGGGAAGAATTCATCTCTTTAATATATAAACCTGAAACACACTTAAACAACAATTTATATTAGTACACATAACTAATATGTTTTGTAATCATCAAAATACACTAAACATGGGTTGATTGTAACCTTGGGCCAACAATCTCCCCCTTTTTGATGATGACAAAACATATGAGTTATTAAACAAATAAAAGAGGAAAGAGCTTGGAAAGCTCCCCCTTAAACAATGCTATGTATTTAACATGAATATGAACACTATGTAAACATACATAAAGCATTGAAAAATATCATCACCAAAAATAAACTATCATAAGGAATAACAAAATTTAAAAACACCATATATTTAAACCATATATTTATATTCTCCCCCTTTTGTCATACATCAAAAAGGGTTAAAAAAAAATTTAAGACAAAACAAAATAAACATATTAGAAACCAAAACAAAACAAACTAAGATATTTTAAGTATCAATCGTACATACATTCAATTCACCACAAATAAATGAAAATCTTGCATAATCTAAAGGTTTTGTGAAATATCTGCAAGTTGAAAATCTGTGGAAACAAAATCAATATCTATGTCACCTTTTTCAAAGTGATCTCTAAGAAAATGATATCTAATGTCTATATGTTTGGTTTTACTATGTGATTAGCATTTTTGGTCATGTGAATAGCACTAGTATTATCACAATAAATCTTAACATGATCAAAATGTAAATCAAAATCGAGAAGAGTATGTTTCATCCAGAGTACTTGTGCACAACAAGCTCCGGCTGCTACATACTCCGCCTCGGCGGTTGAAAGGGCTACACTATTTTGCTTCTTGGAAGACCAAGACACAAGACAATTGCCCAAGAATTGGCAAGTGCCACTTGTGCTCTTCCTATCTACCCTACAACCGGCATAGTCGGCATCCGAATAACTAGTCATGGTAAATTGGTTAGTTTTCGGATACCACAAACCTAAATCAATTGTGCCCTTAAGATACCTAATTATGCGTTTTACCGCTATTAAGTGTGATTCCTTAGGACATGATTGAAAACGTGCACATAAACATACGGAAAACATTATATCCGGCCTACTAGCCGTAAGATAGAGTAAACTACCAATCATGCTACGAAATAATTTGATGTCTACTTCCTTACCTTGTTCGTCCTTGTCAAGTTTCGTAGTGGTTGCCATGGGAGTCTTTGCTACTTTGGATCCTTCAAGCCCGAACCTCTTGATGAGTTCTTTGGTGTACTTGGCTTGGTTGATGAATGTCCCATCACTACGTTGCTTGATTTGAAGTCCAAGGAGAAGTCGAGCTCCCCCATCATAGACATCTCAAATTCCTTTTTCATGCATGACTCAAAATTCTTGCAAAGTGAAACATTAGTACATCCAAAAATAATGTCATCAACATAAATTTGAACTATGAGGATATCTAGATCTATATGTTTGGTAAATAATGTTTTATCAACTTTTCTTTCTTAAAATCATTTGAAATCAAAAATGAAGACAATCTTTCATACCAAGCCCTAGGGGCTTGTTTTAAACCATATAGTGCTTTATCTAATTTATAAACATAATTAGGGTGTGTAGGATCAACAAACCCGGGGGGTTGTTCAACATACACCTCCTCATCAATATAACCATTAAGAAAAGCACTCTTTACATCCATTTGAAATAACTTAAAATCTTTAAATGAGGCATATGCTAGGTCATCCGTATGGCTTCGAGCCGTGCTACGGGTGCAAAGGTTTCTTCAAAATCGATTCCCTCGATTTGAGTGTAACCTTGGGCAACTAACCTAGCCTTGTTTCTAACTACATTACCCGATTCATCCAACTTGTTCTTAAAGACCCATTTAGTGCCAATAGTTGGTCTATCTTGGGGCCTAGGAACAAGGTGCCAAACTTGGTTGCGCTCAAATTGATTGAGCTCCTCTTGCATTGCAAGCAACCAATATGAATCGGCCTCGGCCTCGAGGACATTTTTAGGTTCTATGTGTGAAATAAAAGCAAAATTACCACAAAAATCTTGAATCTTAGAGCGAGTGGTTACCCCTTTTGATACTTCACCTATGACGAGGTCCTTGGGATGATGAGGATTGAATCTCCAATCCTTTGGTAGTGGTTGAGAGGGCTCCTCTTCATTTGCTTGATGTTCATTTCCTTGAGCCTCTTCCACTTTGGCTTCACTTCCATCACCATCCTTTGGCTTGTCTCCCATGGTAGAAGCATCCTTCAAGGTCACTTTCTCCAAGCCTTCATCTAAAGCATCAATTTCTACACAATTCTTAACAAACTTGTTAGATTCCTCAAATTTAACATGAATAGATTCCTCAATAGTCAAAGTTGACCTATTGAAGACTATAAGCCTTACTAGTATTTGAGTAACCTACAAAAATAGCCTCATATGCTTTTGCATCAAATTTTCCCAAATTAATATTTGTATTTAAAACAAAACATTTGCAACCAAACACACTTTGAAATAAGAAACATTAGGTTTTCTAGAAAAATACATCTCATAAGAAGTCTTAGTAGTATTTTTACATAGGAAAACACGATTTGCAATGTAACATGAAGTATGAACGGCCTCGGCCCACAAATAATGTGGTAGACCATATTCATTTAACATTGTCCTAGCCATCTCTTGTAAAGTACGATTTTTCCGCTCAACTACTCCATTTTGTTGTGGAGTTCTAGGACAAGAAAGTTCATGTTTTATTCCATGTTCCTCACAAAAAGTGGTAAAGGAAGGTTAATGAACTCACCTCCTCTATCACTTCTTATTTTAATTATTGAGGAGTCATTTTCCTTTTCAACCCTTTTCTTAAAGGCTTGAAAATGTGAAAAGGTTTGACTTTTGTGTTCAAGAAAATAAACCCAAGTAAAACGCGAAAAATCATCTACTAAAACATAAGCAAATCTACTCCCACTTAAACTTTTGGTTTGTGTTGGCCAAATAAATCCATGTGGATTAGCTCCAATGGACGTGATGACATGATATCCTTAATTGATTTGAATGAGGACTTAGTTTGTTTCCCAAATTGACATGCGTCACAAACTCGGTCCTTTTCAAAGTTCAATGAAGGAATACCCTTCACCATTTCCTTAGAGTTAAGCCTAGAAATATGGTCAAATGAAACGTGGCCTAATCTCCTATGCCATAACCAAGAGTCGTCATCGAGGGCTTTTAAACATGTTATATTACAAGACATATTTAGCATATCAATCATATAAACATTGCTTTCACGAAAACGGAAAATACACAACATTGGAAGTTCTATCAATTACTTTACAAGCAACATTGTCAAAACTACGTCAAAACCTTTATCACAAAGTTGACTAACACTCAAGAGATTATGCTTGAGGCCATCAACTAAAACCACATTTTCAATTAAAGGAGAGGTGCCAAGTTTTACATTACCAATACCGATGATTTTACCCTTGGCGTCATCTCCGAAGGTGACGGTGCCACCTTCATGATATCTTGATAGGGTTGCAAAGTTGTTGATGTCCCAAGTCATGTGCCTTGAGCAACCGCTATCAAGATACCATAAACCTCTACGTCTTTGAGCTTTGGAAAGTACCTACATCATTTAAAACAATAGTTGACTTTGGTACCCAAACTTTCTTGGGTCCTTGAAAGTTAGTGTTACGAACCCAACATTATGATGTGATGCACTTAGTCTATCATAACAAAAATTAGCTAAGTGTCCTTTCCGTCCACAATGTGAACATGAGTACACTTTTCTATACATGATGCATGTGTGTATGTGAAGTGTGAGCATGCTTTGGGGGTTTACCATGATGCATAGGTTGTGTAGCATGTACATGAGCATGAGCATGAGCATGATGAATATTTTTCTTAGGAGCTTGTTTCTTAGGAAACATATTCTCCATCTTCTTCTTATCAAACTCACTACACTTTTTCAAAACAACATCTAATGAGTCTAATCTTTCCTTAAGCATGGCAATCTCATTAGAATCTACAAATGGGGTCTTTCCTTTACAAGCAATCTTATCATTTTTAGTGGAAACTAAAGAAGAATGCAAGTCATTATTTTCTTTAGAAAGATTTAACACTTGAATATTCAAAGATTCATTATCCTTTTTCATTTTCAAGTACTTTTTCTTCATGAAGTCATAATTTTGAGAAAGTTCTATAAATGCTTCTCCTAGCTCATCCATGGATAAATCATCATCAAGAAGAGTTGAGGGGGTTACCTTGCTTGTGCTCTCGTTTGCCATGAAGCATATGTTGGCGGTATCGATCTCCTCCTCGGATTCACTTTCGTCATCCCATGTTGCTTTCATAGCCTTCTTCTTGTATGGCTTCTTGGATGAAGATGGCTTCACTTGGTCCGGACACTCCGCTACTATGTGTCCCGACTTTTGGCAATTAAAGCAAATGATCTTCCTTTCTTCCTTGCCTCCTTGCCATCTCCTCCTTCCTTGGAACTTTGCCTTGTTGTACTTCCTCCGGACATTTTTGACTAGAAGTGAGAGCTCCTCGTCTTCCTCTTCTTCGTCATCTTCGTCGGAGTAGGTAGCATGACTTTTGAAGGCAATGGTCTTCTTTTTGAGGGTGCCATGTCCTCCCTTGCCTTCCTCTCCATCTCATGGGTTTTTAAATTCCCAATGAGTCCGATGAGCTCAATCTCATCTTTATCATTGAGTTCCTTCAATGTTGTAGCTTTCACTTCCCATGATGGAGGAAGAGCCCGGATGATCTTTCTCACCCTTTGGTCGTTGTTGATCTCTTCACCTAGAGAAGAAAGCCCATTAGTAATCTTAGTAAATTTAGTAACCATATCATCTATGGTTTCATGTTCTTGCATGCTAAAATTTTCATATTGGGACCGAAGAAGGTCTATCTTGACCCTCTTCACTTGTGATGTCCCTCATGTGTTACTAGCAAATGGGTCCAAATCTCATAGGCGGATTTGCAATGGATGACTCTAGCTATGTCATCATCATTGAGGGCTTGTAGGAGTGCATAATGAGCCCTAGCATTGGCATCAAACTCCTTGGTCTCAATTTCGGACCAAGTAGATTCATCACCATCGGGGGCACTAAATTGTTTAGTCACGGCCTTTGCAACTCGGCTACCTAGAGATTGCAAGAAAACAGTCATCTTAACCTTCCATATGGGAAAGTTAAGTCCATCAAACTTAGGGGGTGTCTTAATACCATCGGCCATGTTTACTATGTGGAAATGAATGAAATGATTAGCAATATGAGGATCTCTCTAAGGTTGTTAAGCCAAATCCTAGAGTCCAAGCTCTGATACCAATTGAAATACACCTAGAGGGGGGGTGAATAGGTGTAATTGCTAATCTAATGATCTTTTTAAACTTATGAAATGAGTGATGCAACAATCTCTCAAAAACACGACTAAGAGCCGAATACCCCTTGCGAGGTTCTGAACTCCTTCCTCCCAATTCCCCTTAAATGGGTTAGAGGTGCGCAATGCAACCGTGTTGTATTGAGGTGTGATTGATCAATGCCAAGTATGATGATGAAAATGAAAAGCTCACAATGTAACACAACAAGTATATCAACACAAGATTCCACAAGTAAAATAACAAGTAAAGTAAACAAATAAGGATTGCACAAATAAAGGTTAGTTCTCAAGCAATAAATTGGAAATGATATAAAGCAAGAAAGTAAGCAAGAAGAACGCCAAGGCAATCGCAAACAAGATGATTTGTTTTGAGGTTCGAGCCCGTTGCTCTAGTCCCCGCCTTCACCTCCGTGAAGGGTTTCCACTATCCCCTTAGGATCCCGTACAAGTTAGGCCTTCAAGGACCTCAAGCCCGTAGCTTTACCTTACAAAGAAACTCCACCGAGGAGCTTGTCTCCACAAGAACAAGAATTACAAATAGTGATCTTTAACTAGACCACAACACTCTTTTACAAACACTCTCACTCTTTTACAACTTCACCTATAGAAAGAATATGAAATTTTTGGCTCTATGAAGTGTGGTGAGAAAAGCTTCAGTTGTAGAGTGATATTAGAGATCAAACAACAACTGAAAAAACCATTTTGAAAGAATGGAAATGAAAGCTTTAAACTATTTTTCTCTTTCTCTTGAAAACTATGAAAACTTGTATTTTTTCTTGGTGAATAACTAAGGCCTATTCCCCACTATTTATAGGGAGAGAATAGGTTAAAAACTCTGATTTTTCCAGCTAATTTGATCAGAAAAAGAGTCCCAACAACTCCTAAAAACTCTGTTAAAGAGAAAACCAAAAACAGTTTTTCAGAAATTCCAGAAGAAGAAAGAGCCGTTAGGCTTGTTGCAGGCCTACCGGTCGACTGCCGGTCGACCGGGACCCTGCTGGCAAAAGAGCCGTTATGGCTCCGGTCGACTGCCAGTCGACCGATCTCAATTAGGAAACACAGTTTCCTTCTATCGGTCGACCGACCCAGTCGACCGAAAAGATACAGAGAGCAAAACATCTCTTTTCCGGTCGACCGGTATGTAGGTCGGTCGACCGACAGACATGCACAGCCTGTGCATGTCTGGACACAGCAGCCGGTCGACTGCCGGTCGACCGTCTGCCTGAAATAGATATTTTTTGGGCAGATTTTTGAGATAGAAAATTTTGTAAAAATTCTTTAAAAAATCTGAAGCTAAGTGTTATGCAGAAAATAGTTTATATCATGTTTTAAACAAGTTTTTGAAGATATAAAGCTTTGAGTCCATGTATGTATAAACTAAGGCATAAACTTAGAAATAAACATTTTCAAAAAAAACAAAGGAAACATACAAAACAAGTGTGTGTGCAAATCCTAGAGCCAAATTTCACATATTCTATCTTTAACAAAACTACACTTACAAACTTCTAGGTCTTCAAGACTTCAACAAGGGCAATCTTCACTTGATCTTCAATATTGCACTTTGAGCCCAATTTGACTTGTCTTGAGTCCAATGTACCTTCCTTTAGGGAAGAATTCATCTCTTTAATATATAAACCTGAAACACACTTAAACAACAATTTATATTAGTACACATAACTAATATGTTTTGTAATCATCAAAATACACTAAACATGGGTTGATTGTAACCTTGGGCCAACAATACACACACGTTTCATGATTTGGATTTGGTTTTCATGAATAGTAAATCAAAACAAGTTTACTTTATTTCTATGTATATTAGATATGTTCTAGATATACATACATGGTTTAAACGTGCTAAACAAACTTATTTTGATATCCCTATTCATGTGTTGAAAAGCCAAGTTTGATAAAAATACAAGAGTTTGTTTTTGATAAAAATGAGAAGAAACAAAAATGATTTCATATGCTTGATATTTGAGTAGAAATGATTATCACATATTTATATATCAATGCAATATGGTAAAAATATTTTTGGGAATTTTTTTACAAGTGTTAAAAGATCTTTTAACAAAATATTTTTTCCAGTTTTTCAGACCCAGACTGACCTGTCAGGCCAGAATGGTCGACCGAGCGGTCGAACGCACCTAAGGCCGGTCGACCGCGCGGTCGACCGACGTGCACAGACTTGTGCACGTCTGGCAGCCAGGGGGCCGGTCGACCGGACGGTCGACCGCTGCAGAGAGCTCTGCTCTCTGTTTGTTTCGGTCGACTGGGCGGTCGACCGGAGGTTCCAACGGGTCAAAATATGACCGTTCGAACGGTCGACCGGCCGGTCGACCGTTAGGCCAGTCAGGCTGACACGTCAGCCTAACGGCTAGTTTTTAATTTGGCCTATATAAACCCCATTGTTTGGAGTTTCTCCTTAAGATTTTTATGCCAAAATTTCCTGACCATTTCTAGTGTTTTAAAAGAGTTTTAAAAAGAGTTTTTGGGCTTTAAACTTCTCATCCTTATTGTTTTTAGGTTTTTGGAAAAATCAAAGAAAAGAGTATTTTGGGAGATTTGTCTTGTTTTCATTCTATATCATTTGCAAGAATTTTCCAAGTGTTTTTCTTTGTTGCTTGTTTTCCAAACACCTAGTTTTCCACACTTGAGCCATATCATACTATCCTAATCTATTAGGATCATTTGTTTTGTGGAAAAGAGAAAAGAAAAGAGAGATTGAGTTTGTGGTTTTTGGAACCACTTTTTGTAAACACCCTTATTATTGTTGTATCCCTCTTAGGTAGAGGTGATCGGGTGATTGGTTTGTATCCCTCAAGTGTGAGGTGATTGAGATTGGTTGTGAACCTCTTCGGTAGAGGTGTTGTTGTTGGTTGTTGTTTGGCTACGGGCCTAACCCCTCGGTTGTGAGGTGGTTGTTTGAGAGAGGAGTTTGGTACTCCTAGAGTTGTAACAAATCCTCTTTGGTAGAGGTTCCCTCGGTGGGAGATAGTGGATTGGAAATCCTACACGGTGGTGTAGGCGGGGATGTAGAGCAAGGTGCTCGAACCTCGAAACATATCTTGGTCTTTGCGATTGATCCATTGTCTCTCTAACTCTCTCTCTCTCTTTTATATTGTGCAAAGCATCATACTTCATTCATATCATATTTGCTTGTGTTGAGCATATTCATCTTGTCATATTTATTTGCTTGTGTTGTGCCTTGCATAATCCATATTGTTATATCCTTGATTGCTTGGCTTGATTGTGTGTGCACATTGCTTGGATTGCTTGTGTGTGTGTGCCTAACTTATACTCATCCAACAAGAGCTTCACATAGCACCTCAACCCATTTAAAGGGGAATCAAGGGGAGTTAGTCCAGAGCCTCGCAAGGGGAATTCAGCTACACTTGTTGTATTGTATTAGTTTGTGCAACATTTGCATTAGCTTCCGCATTTAGCGCACTTAGTTTTGCATTTAGTTTTAGATTAGCACTTACACCTATTCACCCCCCCTCTAGGTGTGTTTTTCAATTGGTATCAGAGCTAGTGCTCCTGATACTTAGGCTTAACATCCTAGGAGTGAGATCCATTTGCTTGCTAATCTATTGTTTGCATTTGCTTGTTTGCACACATTTAGTTTACCATGGCCTTCATGACCCCACCTATGTATGACCCTTCCAACATTCATGTTTGGAAGATTAGGATGACCGTTTATTTACAAACCCTAGGTCATAAAGTTTATCTTGCTATTACCAAGGAATCCTTCCTTAGTGATCGCAATCATATAGGGGCCAATGCACAAGCCCTAGAGGCCATTAGAAGCACATTACCTAAAGATTATCTTATGTGTGTTTCTAACATTGATTCCGCCTTTGCAGTGTGGAACAAATTAACAACAACAACCACCACCTCGGAGCTTCAAGTGCATATCCAAGAAGAGGAATCTAGTGGAGAATCCGAACCACAACAATGCTACATGGTCCAAGGGAATGACTCCCTTGAGGTACAATCGGAACTCAACTAGATAGTAATGATTGTGCTAGTTCTTCAAATGATTATGTTGATTCCCATGCTTTGAATGAAGAACTATCTATTGTTTGTAAAAAATTGATAGAAAAATATAAATTTTGAAAAAGAAAGTCTAGGCCTTGAAAAAGAAAATAAGAGTTTGCATTCTAGACTTGATTGTGTTTTGCAAGAGAAAGAGGAGATTGCTAATGAGAGGGATTCATTAAAATCTCAACTTGATCTTGCACTTAAAGAAAATAACTTTTTGAAGTCTAAAAATGATTGCCATGCTATTTTGAAGAAAAATGAAAATTTGTCTTCAAAAGTTGATTTTGTTTTAAAAGAAATGATTCTTTGAAAATTAAGATTGCTTCAATTTCTAAAGATTTAGAAATATGTTTAAAGAAAAATGTTATTTTACAAAATAAAATTGATGCACATGTTTGCCATGCTAGTGTAGCTTCATCTAGTCTACCTAATGTATGTACCACTTCTTCTATGATTAAAATAATATAAATATGTTGAAGGAGAAAATGGATTGTTTGGGCTCCACTATGAGCCAATGTGCTAAGAACCATACACGGTTGGAAACCTTGGTTCGAAAGAAACAAGTTCCATCATTTATGCATGCACACCCTCCACGGCATACACATGCTCCACACGGACACCATCAACACATGTATGCTCATGTGTACACATGTACACATTGTGACCGAAAAGGCCATCTTGCTAAATTTTGTTATGATAGAATAAATGTTTCAAATTTAGCAAAGAAATTTGTTTGGGTTAGGGAAGGGACTAACCCCCATGGACCCAAAAGAGTATGGGTACCAAAGACCACCCCTCCTTCGTTTAATGTAGGTGTGGGCTCTTACATGACGTGAGAGTGATAGCACCTTGGAGTGGATGCGTTCCGGACTTAAAGGAAATCAATTGGATGCATCACTTTCAAGGGAAGATTTGGTGGAGAGGACCACCACGTTTTGGAGACAAGGAAAGTTGCTTCTTCGGTTTTGGTAACTATCCTAACTCCTCATTTATTGTTTACATGCCTTCAATATTCATGTTTATAGCATGTTTTTGATGTTTATGGATTAGTATGTTCATTCCATGTTTATTAGATCCTTGACATACATGTATAGTATTTGAGACACACTTGCTTATATGAACCATATTTAGTGTTCTCACCTTTTGTTTAAGCTATAATGTACATCATGAATCTAATACATGTGAATTTACATAGTAATCATGTTTTAGTTTTCTCATGATGATTTTTTTTTGTTTTATGCTTTATGTGGTATAAACTAGTTTAGATGTAGATTTTATCAAAACTTGCATGTATGCATGTACACATAGTGAGAACAATTGACTTTTATATGTTTGCACTTCATGCTCATTTGTACCCACTATATGCACATGTATAAGCTAGTTTTGATGATTCCTTCATTTATACTTACTATGCCTATTTTCATGTTTTTACTTCATGTATATGTATTTTGAATTCAAACCTAATAAATATACATGTATACCCATAAGTCTTTTGCCTTCATGCAAATACTTTTAATAGACTCATTTACGGTTGGGATATGTATGTATATTGTTAAATTTGGATGAATCATACATATACCTAGAAGTTTGATAAAAGAATTTTTGATGAATCTTTGCTTGTTTTATATAGCAAAATAATATTCGTGTTTGTTTTGATACTTCATGTTTTTCGACACTAATATAAATCCTAGTCTAAATGATTTGTGTTTTGTTTTTATGCTTTATGTCTTGATTACATGTTTAGATGTTAGTTTTCATTAAAACTAGAAGATTTATATTTGTACATATGATGGGCTATAACAAATCTATATATGTTTGGGATTGAATGCTTGTTTGTTCCCATTAGATGTGCTAGTATAGTCTAGTTTTGATGATTCATACATTTTAAACTTGTATTCCATTTTTGGTATTTGTTTTTATGATTATGAGTTTTCATTTCATGTATATGTGTATCTTGCCAAACTTGAAGATATACATGTATACCCCTTGAGTCATTTGCCTTTCATGCAAATATCTATTATGGACTCAAAGTGCGTTTAAGGGATATGTATGTATACTTCTTGTGTTGACAAATCATACATATACCTTGAAAAGAATTGGTATCAAATTGTTTTAATGAAAAGCTAAATTTTCATACTTTTCATGCTATTCATATTTTGTTTTCATGAATTGGTATTTAAACTTCATGTATATGTTTACCTTGTCCAAACTATTGATATACATGAATATCCTTTTTGAGCCACGTGCCTTCATGCATATATCCTTGTGGACTCGTTTGTATCTTGGATATGTATGTATACTTTGGTTTGTATTAGACATACATATGCCTTGAAGATTAAATAATATTAATTTTTAGTTTTCTTGTTTAAAGGAATAATTGAACTTAATTGAACAAATTTTCATGATTGTGATCTCCATACTTGACTTGTACACTCACATTTATTATTTGCTCATGTTTTGTTTTCATGAGACATTTTTATGCTTAATTGGATTAGAGTGTTGATTATCATGTGGATTTCATTTTTATGAAAAATGATTTGTATTTATTCCTTGCTTGAAGGATTTCGTACTAGTTAACAAACTTTTCATTTTAACTAGTTCATATTCTTCGTTATAATATGAGATATACACTTGACCCTATTCTTTCAATTGGTATCATTGAACACTTTTAATTGGTATCAATTTTTGATCTCTTTGTATACTCATATATGTTTTGTATATGTATGCTTACTCTTTCAAGAATATCAATGTCAATTGGTATCTAACTTTCATACATATATATCTTTATGCTAAGCTTGAAAAATTTCTAATGTTTGATTTGTTTTCAATTGGTATTTTAACAAGCTTATGCATATGTTTAGTTGGTATTTCATAAAGGGGAGAAAATTTAATGTTGTCTTTCAATTGGTATTTGATTTCCACTCCCTTACTTTATGTTAAAATATAGTTTCAAATTGGTATCATATGTTTAAAAGAACACATTTCTCTTAATGATATCAAGATGTTTATGTTAAATGTTTTAAATTGGTATCTCAAAATTTTGTTTAAGTAAAACATATTTATTTTACATTGCCTATATGTGTATAAATTCATGTTGAGTGTATCTTGTATTGAAGAGCTTGACAACTCTTTCTTATGTGGTACACGTGTGTAGGGGGAGCTTCACATCTCCTTTTATGCATTACATATTTTGTGCTATGTGAATTAGGGCGTGTCTTCCTTTCTTCATGTAACTCATATGTGTAGGGAAGCTAACTTAGCGTCTTCCTCTTCATGAATGTATATATCATATAACATTTATTGATTTTGTTTATTTTCATTTGGTATCAAGATGCTTCATTGACATATTTTTAATTGATATCATGTTTGTAGTCACCCCTTATTGACTTTGTTTTTGTTTTAGACAAAAAGGGGGAGACCATTGTTTGTATTGTTTTGTTTGACTCAAAAAGGGGGAGGAAAGATTTTTACCCCTCATTATATTGTTTTGATTGTTTGCCCCTTTGTTGATGATTGACAAAAAGGGGAGAATTATTTGAAAGTTTAACATGCATATATAAAATTCACAAATCAAAATGCATGATTGGTACATATTTTATATATATGCATAGTTATGTTTTTTGCATATATTAAGTTTATGTTATGTTTATTGGTATCTAGAGCATCTAGAAAATGTTTATTTGTTAATTGGTATCTAGAGCATGCTTTGCTTTAAATATTTCATTGGTATCTAGAACCTTATTGTTTATGCATATTTGTGCATTCATGTTTTTAAGAGCCTTCATTGCATATTATTATGTTTATTTGGCTATGCATGAGTTAAGGGGGAGCTTCCTTGAAGATTTACTTTAATCCATGCATATATAACTCCATGAGTTTTGTCATCATCAAAAAGGGGGAGATTGTTGGCCCAAAGGCCTTCCACCCTAGTTTTGATGATGATTAACTCATGTAGTTATGTTTACTAATAATCTTGTATTGTTTAAGTTTCAGATCATTAATCAGATATTAGTTAGTGATTAGCTTCAACAAGGTGTTTGGAAGCTTATCATGGTGATTCCGGTGCCAAAGCTTAAAGATCATACCTTTGCACTCGGTGGATCGCGTTTGGGAGCAAGTCTACTTGAAGATGGAAGATCGTCAAGAGACTTAGGTATCCTAGTTTAGATTATGAGTTTTTAGATCTATTTATAAAGTTTAGAATAGTTGATATGCTCAAGTGCACACATACACACACGTTTCATGATTTGGATTTGGTTTTCATGAATAGTAAATCAAAACAAGTTTACTTTATTTCTATATATATTAGATATGTTCTAGATATACATACATGGTTTAAACGTGCTAAACAAACTTATTTTGATATCCCTATTCATGTGTTGAAAAGCCAAGTTTGATAAAAATACAAGAGTTTGTTTTTGATAAAAATGAGAAGAAACAAAAATGATTTCTTATGCTTGATATTTGAGTAGAAATGATTATCACATATTTATATATCAATGCAATATGGTAAAAATATTTTTGGGAATTTTTTTACAAGTGTTAAAAGATCTTTTAACAAAATATTTTTTCCAGTTTTTCAGACCCAGACTGACCTGTCAGGCCAGAACGGTCGACCGAGCGGTCGACCGCACCTAAGGCCGGTCGACCGCGCGGTCGACCGACGTGCACAGACTTGTGCACGTCTGGCAGCCAGGGGGCCGGTCGACCGGACGGTCGACCGCTGCAGAGAGCTCTGCTCTCTGTTTGTTTCGGTCGACCGGGCGGTCGACCGAGGTTCCAACGGGTCAAAATATGACCGTTGGACGGTCGACCGGCCGGTCGACCGTTAGGCCAGTCAGGCTGACACGTCAGCCTAACGGCTAGTTTTGAATTTGGCCTATATAAACCCCATTGTTTGGAGTTTCTCCTTAAGATTTTTATGCCAAAATTTCCTGACCATTTCTAGTGTTTTAAAAGAGTTTTAAAAAGTTTTTGGGCTTTAAACTTCTCATCCTTATTGTTTTTAGGTTTTTGGAAAATCAAAGAAAAGAGTATTTTGGGAGATTTGTCTTGGTTTTCATTCTATATCATTTGCAAGAATTTTCCCAAGTGTTTTTCTTTGTTGCTTGTTTTCCAAACACCTAGTTTTCCACACTTGAGCCATATCATACTATCCTAATCTATTAGGATCATTTGTTTTGTGGAAAAAGAGAAAAGAAAGAGAGATTGAGTTTGTGATTTTTGGAACCACTTGTTGTAAACACCCTTATTATTGTTGTATCCCTCTTAGGTAGAGGTGATCGGGTGATTGGTTTGTATCCCTCAAGTGTGAGGTGATTGAGATTGGTTGTGAACCTCTTCGGTAGAGGTGTTGTTGTTGGTTGTTGTTTGGCTACGGGCCTAACCCCTTGGTTGTGAGGTGGTTGTTTGAGAGAGGAGTTTGGTACTCCTAGAGTTGTAACAAATCCTCTTTGGTAGAGGTTCCCTCGGTGGGAGATAGTGGATTAGAAATCCTACACGGTGGTGTAGGCGGGGATGTAGAGCAAGGTGCTCGAACCTCGAAACATATCTTGGTCTTTGCGATTGATCCATTGTCTCTCTAACTCTCCCTCTTTTATATTGTGCAAAGCATCATACTTCATTCATATCATATTTGCTTGTGTTGAGCATATTTCATCTTGTCATATTTATTTGCTTGTGTTGTGCCTTGCATAATCCATATTGCTATATCCTTGATTGCTTGGCTTGATTGTGTGTGCACATTGCTTGGATTGCTTGTGTGTGTGTGTGCCTAACTTATACTCATCCAACAAGAGCTTCACATAGCACCTCAACCCATTTAAAGGGGAATCAAGGGGAGTTAGTCCAGAGCCTCGCAAGGGAAATTCGGCTACACTTGTTGTATTGTATTAGTTTGTGCAACATTTGCATTAGCTTCCGCATTTAGCGCACTTAGTTTTGCATTTAGTTTTAGATTAGCACTTACACCTATTCACCCCCCCTCTAGGTGTGTTTTTCATCACTGTCATAGGTTTAATGTTAACGTAACAGCGAATGTATATGCGGTCTTACCATTCTATGGATGAGAATTGGTAAGTGACTTTGGAGGTCACGTTCTCACGAGGAGAAATAAGGGGACTGCTGTCATAGGTTTAATGTTAACATAACAGCGGAATATATGTGGCCTTACCATTCTATGGATGAGAATTGGTAAGTGATTTTGGAGAGGGAATCAAATGGGAACCGGTCCCTTAGGATTTTTAGCAAATCCCCAGCTGTCAACGGGTTTGATATGCCTTTACCAACTACCGTTTGAATTGGGCTAGCCATGCTTTTCCCCTCAGCATGATGAGTTGTCGAGGACTTATGTTGGGCTTTCAGGCTAACATTTTCCTCTATCCTTAATCGTTAAGGATATTGGGTTATCGGGTTAATGTCTGCATAACCCTAACTCTCCTTTAGGATAACTGGTGCACGGCCAGGTTCCTGTTGGCTTATGGCTGTATGACCTCACTTGGAGGAAGAGAAAGGCTCTCTTTGTGTGTGCTTCGGGCACGGAGATCTTGATCAGAGGTGCAGTGTTAACTTGATCAAGAGAAGGATCCTTGATTAAGGATAATACTTCTTTAAGAACTTGCCATTGATCGGCATCATGAGTAGGTCGCCATCTGAAGTCATAAGGCGGTATGCTCCGTTTGAATAGACTGTTTCTATCACAAACGGTCCTTCCCATTTAGGCTGAAATTTGCCTTTGGTCTTGTGCGTCATAATCATCGGTCGTCTGACGGCTAAGACCAGGTCTCCTTTCTGGAAGATTCCCTGTTTGACCTTCTTATTGAAGGCTTTTGAGATCCGAGCTTGATATAGCCTCGATATGCTGCTGAGCTTGTAGTCGCTTTTCGTCCAAAGATTCGAGCTATTGAAGGCGTAGGCGATCATTGTCCTCTGATGTGGTTTTAGTAATCAGAGCTATACACAACGATGGCATCTGGATTTCCAATGGGAGGACTGCTTCGCACCCATATACCAGGGAAAAAGGCGTATTGCCTGTCGGTGTCTGCACTGTGGTTCGGTAGGCCCAAAGACATTCACTGAGCTTTTCGTCCCAATCTCGCTTATTCGAGGAGACGATTTCTTGAGCAGCTTGATGATTGTTTTGTTGAATGCTTCTGCCAAGCCATTGGCAGCAGGATTATAGGCAGTTGAAGCCACATTCTGAATTCGGTATTTATCGCAGAACCGACAGAATACTTGGCTTATGAATTGGGGACCGTTGTCGTGGATGATCCGCCTAGGTACACCAAATCGATGGATGACGTGGTGCTTGATAAAATGAACCACATTGGAGGTTTGACTTCAACCAGTGGTATAGCCTCCGCCCATTTTGAAAAGTAGTCGGTTATTGCTAAGATAAACCGGTGACCTTTTGTCGAAGAAGGGCTGATTGGCCCTACGACGTCGATTCCCATGCTTCAAATGGCCATGAAGCAACAGTTGGGTGGAGCAGCTCCGAAGGCTGGTGTATGAAATCCGCATGAATCTGGCATGCTTTACACCTTCGTGCGTATTGGATGGCATCGGCTATCATAGTTGGCCAATAGCATCCAAGTCTGTGCAACCTATCTTTGAGCTTTGGACCTGGCTGATGAGCTCCGCAAATGCCGTCATGCGCTTCTTGGAGCGCTTCCTGTGCCTCTGAATTGGAAAGGCAATGGAGGAGAACACTGTCATATGAGCGACGGTAAAGTGTCTTCAAAGTCGGATCGTAATAGAACCGGAGAGACCTTCGTCTGATGGACGCTGCTTCCTTGGGATCGTCTGGAAGCAGACCGTGCAAAGCATAGTCGATGAGAGGAAAGCGCCAGTCTCTTGGTTCAAGATTCGTGGAGACATTATAGACTTCTCGAGTTCTTAGTATGTGCTTGGAGCATACAAGATGTCGAGTTGCGACTGTGAGGTGATACTCGGTGTCGGCTGGTAAGGCTAGAGTTGTTGCTAATGCAGCAAGGGCGTCCGCCTTGGTATTTTGAGATCGAGACACATGCCCGATGTAGAAACCTTCAAATAGGTTAGCCAATTCGATGGCTGTATGGTAATAAGGCACCAAGTCCTCATGGCGGACTTCGTATTCCCCTTTAACCTGATTGATGATCAGTTTTGAATCACCATAAGCTTCGAGGTAGCGTACCCCCATTCCATGGGCGAGTTGAAGACCGATGAGCAGAGCATTATATTCTGCAACATTGTTGGAGCATGATTCTGTCAGAGAAAATGCTCTGGGCAGGACATGATTCTGTGGGGAGATAAACACAACCCCCACTCCGGCAATAATCTTGCCTTTAGGGCCCATTCGGGATGCTCCATCAAAGAAATCTGCCACACTTCCTCTTCTGAGGTTGCATAAGACTCGAAGACCTCATCGGGGATGTCTTCGTGAAGTCCGGAACTGGATGAGCAGCCAAGAATTCTGCAAGGGCCTGGCCTTTAACCGCCTTCTGGGGCGTGAAGATCATGTCGTATTGAGACAATAAAAGTGCCCACTTAGCCAATCTTGAATTCAGTGATCCTGGCTTCGTCATAAGAAGACGCAATGGGTTTACTCTGGAGATGACATGTATGGTCTGGCCGACCAAATAATGTCGGGTCTTCTGAACAGTGAAGACGAGAGCTAAACACTCTTTCTCGATAGGGTTGTAGCGAGATTCCGCTCCTATGAGAGTTCTGCTCAGATAATAAATGGCCTGCTCGTGGCCATTGTCGTCCTTTTGAGTGAGGAGGGCACCGAGGGAGTAATCCATAGCCTTTACATAAAGCAAGAATGGCTTCCCTGATGTAGGGGCCACTAAGACTGGAGGCTTTGTGAGGTACCTCTTGATGTCTTCGTAAGCATCCTGGCAAGCTTGATCCCATACGAAGGAAGCACCCTTTTTCATGAGCCGGGTGAACGGTTGACAGCGGCCTGAGAGATTTGCGATGAATCTTCTGATATAGGCCAGCCTGCCTTGCAAGCCTCTGAGCTCTTTGAGATTCCTTGGTGGATGCATGCTCTGGATGGCTTTGACTTTGTCTGGGTCAAGATGAATTCCTTTTGATGTGACAATAACCCAAGGAACTTGCCACTCGAAACTCCCAAGAAGGATTTTGTCGGATTCATTTTCAGTTGATGAACCCGCATTATGTCGGACATCGTTCTCAGGTCGCGAAGATGTTCATTCTTGTTACGGCTTTTGACGGCAATGTCGTCGACATAGCATTCCACCGTTTTTTCGGAGATGATCGCGGAAGATCGTACTCATTGCCCGCTGGTAGGTTGCTCCGCGTTCTTCAGTCCGAAGGGCATTATAGTGTAGCAGTATACCCCAATGGTGTTCGGAACGAAGTATGCTTCTCGTCGTCGGGATACATCTTAATCTGGTTGTACCCTGAAAAGTCGTCCATGAAAGACATCCTTTCAAACCCGCATGTGTTGTCAATCATGACATCGGTGATGGGCAGTGGAATTCGTCTTTGGGACAGGCCGTATTGAGATCACGGTAGTCGATGCAGATCCGTATTTTCCCGTTCTTCTTGAGGACGGGGACTATATTAGCCACCCAATCTGGATGTTGTTCCTCCCGGATGAAGCCACATGCAATGAGCTTTTGAACTTCGGCTTCGATAGCTTCCATGATGTTCGGGCGAAACTGACGTTGTTGCTGATTGACTGGCTTGACGTCAGGCTTGATGTTTAGACGGTGCATAGCGACCTGTGGATCAAGTCCGGGCATATCTTCGTAACTCCATGCGAAGACATCTATATACTCTTTTACGAGTATTATCAATTCTTCCCTTTCTATAAGTGATAAGCTTTCACTTATAAAGTTGGGTTTGGGATGGTCTTGACTACCCAAGTTGACCTGCATCACCTTGTCTTCAGTGGGTGGCTCGCACAGTTCGAATCGCTTTTCCCATTGAAGGTCTAACTGCTGGGCCCATGGTTCCTCATCAGTGGCTTCTGCGGGCTCCAATTGACTGCTTGAGGTCATATTAACAGTGAGGTTTTCGAACATCATTCCCACACTGATGTCTGAGTCCCACTCGGAGGACGAGGCTGAATGTGATGGAATTGGTTCATCGTCTTTGACTTGAACGGTTGCTGACGATGTGGGTGTAACGTATCCCAACCCCCTGCGTGTACTATCATAGTAATTTGCAGGCTTCCCTTTAGGCACAAAGTTCCGCATCAAACCGCGCCTTCCTTTTCCGAAATTCAGGCCTGCTCCATGCTTCAAGTCGTACCCCATTTTCTTCATGATATGGCGTGCTGGCCGCGCGTAATGAAAGAATTGTGGAGTGTCTGAGTCTGAACTTGAATCTGCGACCGCAGGTCCCCGCGGTTGGGTTCTACCAAAGATTATCGGTAACTGACCTTCTTTGGATGGCGGGATCACCAAGACGGCTCCTTCTGCGGATTCCATGGGCGTACTGGACGCACTTGGCTTATGTAAAGGCATGTGTAGGGAGCTATCCGTAATGGATTCAAATGGCCCAACACTCGCGGGATAATCAAAAGAAATATTATCATTAATTACCCATTCACCTTCATCCTCTGAAGGAGTATTACATAGGGGATTATTGAGACATGCTGTAATTGGTTCACCAATCAGAATGGCTGGCATGCCTGTTTTGGATTCTGAATCCGCCTCGTTGCCACTTTCCTCATCGTCCGGCAACGGTTCTTTGAGTGCTCCACCGACCTCTTGATATAGGAGAGCGTCAGTGAAGTAGTTTTCCACCCCTTTGAATGGTTGCCTCTCAGCAAAGACGGTTCGTACTGTCGCATCATCTTCAACATATTTGAAGCATTGATGGAGGGTGGAAGGGACGATCCAGTTGGCATGGATCCATGGCCGTCCCAGCAGCAGGTTATATGATGTGTCAGCATCAATGACATAGCATGTCACTTCTGACTTCAGGCTCCCGATTCTGCAATGGAGTCGAATTTTCCCCAGTGGATGACTGCTCCCGGCGTTGAAACCGTATATTGTAGTAGTGATTGCGGATAACCTATACAATGGTATGCCGAGGAAGTAGAGAAGCCTTTTGGGGATGATGCTGAGTGCAGACCCCGGATCGACTTGTACCCTCTCAATGCATGTTGAACCGATATATCCGGTGTAGTACAGAGGTCGATCGTGCTTGTTGTCTTTGAGAAGCATATCTTCCGCTATGAAGGTAATAGCGGGCACCTCTGATTGTGCATGATGACATTCCGGGCAAGGGGACTGGACGTCGTTGTTAGGGATCTCAGGCATGCATGTCAGAAAGAATTCTGAATTGGCTAGCGCATCCCTGAGTGCTTCTCTTATTTCTTTTGAGAGGCGAAGGAGTTCGTGTATAGTGATACGAGCTGGGATATTGGCCAGCTGAGCCAATATGTCAAACCGAAAGGGCGTATCAAACCCTTGGCCTGGTGGTTTCTTCAACACGTGGTCGAATCGTACCTCCCTAGACCTCTCTTTTCCCTTGGTTGGGATTGGAGTGGATGCTGGTACTTACACTGACGTCGTTTGTTGTTGTGTCTCGTCAGTAGACTTTTCATACTGCCTCAAGTATGATTTTCTGGATCGGGTGCCCATCTGTTGAGGCGCATCGGCTTGCGCTGCGCAAGCAAGCTTTTCTCCTTCTGAATCACTGAGGGAAGCCGATGTAAGATTGCCGTCGTCTGACAGGATGGAGATGACATTGCAAGACTTGCCCTTTGAATGGGCTGCTTTGGATCCCGCTGTACGTCTTGGACGAGGTCTGGATGTATCCACATGACTTCTCCTGTCTCCAATGTTAATGGAACAAGACCCTTATTATGTTGAGCTATAGCTGGAGGATGCTTGACTTCCAACCGTGGCGCAGGGGCTGCATAAGTCCCGTCAGGGACTGTGACCTTTGGAGCTTTGCCGAACTCAAGAGTTACCATATTGGCAGTGACTTTCTTTTGCTCCGTCTTCAACGTCAGAACTCCGGCATTGACCAGGGCTTGTATTCTGTCCTTGAGGACATAACACTTGTCTGTAGGATGGTGGACCATCCTGTGGTAGAGGCAGTATTTAGGGTCGTTTGTGCGCCCTATCTCATTGGGACGCCGCGCATCTGGCAGCTTCATTTTGTTCCCTTTGTGGAGCAGATGGAATATGGTGATCACCTGATCGTCTTTGAACGAATACTGCTTTAGAGGGAATTTAGGCTCCTGATTGTTGAAGCCGCTCTTTTTGGCCTTCGACTGCACATCTCCGGATAACTCCACAGACATAGTCTCTTTGCCTTTAGCTTGAGAAGATTGTGGTAGGTCGCTACGCCCTTTGCTGTTCATCCCCCACTTGCCTCTAGGGGCGGATGGTTCGAACTTTTTAGCTGACTTCTCGGCTATCTCAGCTTGTTCGACCAATTCTTTCCAAGTGTGGGCTTTAACAGCCCCCATGCGAACTTCCACTTGGTCTAGAAAGTTGTGTCTGCATGTCTGTAAGAGCATAGGTAATGGCATCCCTGCTGGGCACATCAAGGATAAGTTTCTGAACCGTTCAATGTAGTCACGAACAGATTCTCCCTTCCTCTGCACAGTGGAGAGGAGCTTGTCCATGGTCACTTCGGTATCGTCCTCATAGAAACGAGAGAGGAACCGAGTTTCCAGGTCGATCCAGGAGTTGATAGAGCCCGGAGGGAGACTTCGGAACCAGTCAAATGCTACCCCCTTTAAGGTACCAATGAACAGCCTAGCCATGATGGCGTCATTGCTTATAACATTACCAGTCTGAGACCGGAAATAGTAGATGTGCTGATTTGGCGAGCTCTTTCCATCATAGGTATGCAGCATTGGTGGTTTGAACTTCGGTGGATATGGCACCGAATCCCACTCTAGCGGATAAGGGCGGACTGCCCCTACCTTCTTTAATTCATCCCTCTGAGCTAGGGATGCAATTTGAGCTTGGAGGCCCTTAAGGACTTCGGCGTCTAAGGAAGAACCCTCTTTGGATTTCTCCGTCTTTGGCTGCTCATTGCTGAAATGTTCCTCCTCATCGTGATTGCTCCCGGCATCATTGTTATTCCGGTTATTGAGGAGTCGAGCGAGCATCTGCTGAATTGTCCAGAGCCTCTTGCTGAGTCTTGGAAGTTTGCTCCTGAGCTTCCAGGCGCCGACGAAGATCGTCGTTGACGTTATCAGCCATATTGACTGATGCTCTGTCTGTTCGCACCGAGCTAACTGTCGCCAAAGAGGCATACCCACTATCTTCATCTTCTTCGTCCGATGATTGGAGTGATCTCCTGGGCTGTGACGAGGCTAGGGCCGTCGAGGAAGAAGGCTGTTCATAAGTGTAGGGTATCGCCGCCCTGGATCTGGTGTTTCGAAAAACACCTTCCTCATGCACCAAGACTTCGCCTAAGCTTGGGATGTAGTCTGGATCTGGGGAACTGTAGGGGGCGTCGTCAGATGTTTGTCTTCCCCTGCGCAGCTCTCGTCCTCTCCCAGTCATGTTGACGGATGCGGAGAGGAGATCTCGCAAGATACTCCTTCTGCGATGCTTCATCGGGGCTTGTACCGATAGTCGATCAAAAACTGATCATCGGCCTGGAGGCGTGGCGGGGATTGGTCCCAGCCGGCAATGGACCGAGTGAAGTGTCAGCAGTTGACATCCCACTTGTTGACAACAGGGGGAAGAGGTTTGTTTATCCGCTAACAATTTCCTCAGATCAGACCCGGTTGGGTCCCTGCAATCGAGCCCAAAGGCTCTTTTGGATCGCACATAGGGCGATGTCCTGCTTCTTTTATCCTTACAGACAGGATTAGCACTGAATAGTGCTTTGGTTCTAGCTTCGCCATCAGACGCGAACTTAGTGCTTCACGCACTAGAAAGCGGAGCACGCTGTGGTGCTTTACCTGCTATGCTGCTGCGAAGGTAATGTAACGCCCCAATTCCACGGATACGGGGACGTCACTGCGACGTATATACGTAGGTCAGAAAATGCCCCCACGTATATACGCTAAGCATAAAAGTACAACAAGAATCAGAGTACAACACAAAGCGTGGTATATTCATATGCCAACTATAAAAGTACTAATACAAAGTTATACAAGTTATGATAACTGATACACTTTACAAGTGTTTTGTTTTCACAACCAAGTCCAAAAGAACATATACAAAGATATACACAAGATGCTCACGTAAGAGATGGAGACTCGTGAGCCAAAAGGAAGAGTCTGGCACGAGGGAACTAGATCTGATCAGCCTGCTCACTCAGATACGCTTGGTCCTCTATGGATGGCTCCACTTCGTCCCAAGTCTCAGAATCTGAATATGCAAATCCAAGGAATCAAGACATATAACAGTAAACAAAATATAGCCAAGTGGCTAAGATACATGAATAAGTAAGATGGAACAATATAAGGAATATCAACTAACAAGTATGAAAAGCATGGAGAGACAAAGTTCTAATGCAATAAATCTACAGTTAACGTCTTATTATTATTACTTATCTTACTGTAATATCTAGCTATGTGACCCAGCGTCCCAGGGCACATAGATCCATATCCTAGTAAAACAAGGTTGTTATTGGAAATCAGCGGTTGTATCGACGAACTATGTTTACAGTGGATCCCGTACATGCCCGGGATAACGGTCCAGGATTGTTCCGTTGCTTGGTGACGGAAGCCAGCCGCTAGGCCATTCAGGAGGGACTTATGTATGCCCTTATCATGATGGTACCAGTAATAGAGGGAGCAAGCACTCCCCTCGGTCCCCTGGAGGCCCACAGGTCAGACCGGAACATGAGTTGCACAACATTCCTAAAAACCACTGTAAACACGAACACATATCGATATCCGCATGTTTTTCCCCCGACCCATGTGTAAGTTGGTCCATTTTATACAAAAGTCAAGTGTATCATGCTTGGTTCAAGTGATGGCATGATAAGTGGTGATATTCACTATTTAACAAGTTATGGAGTGATAATGTACAATAACAAGTCATGAAGTAATATGAAGTAAGATTCATCAAGTAACAAGATTCATCAAGTAACATGTCATGTAATACCAGTTATGAAGCATGAACAGGAATAATATACCACACATGTATCAACAATAAGAACCAAATTCAGAACGGAATCAACTAAGTCAAACAGTCATAATTAGTCGACTAGGAGGAAAGATTAGTCGACTAATAGGGTCTTGAGTCGACTAACAGTCTGAATTAGTCGACTAAAACTGGGAAACAGAGAGTTGGGTTTCTGTTTCAGGAAAGTTAGTCGACTAGGGTGAGATGTGTAGTCGACTAACAGATACCTAAGTCGACTAATAGAGGGGCTAGGTCGACTAAAACTGTGATACAGAAAGTTAAGATTTATTCCAGGAAGTATTAGTCGACTAGGTGAAAATAGTAGTCGACTAGGGGTCTCAAGTCGACTAATATCTAGGCTAAGTCGACTGGGGCCGAGAGTTGGTGTTTTCTGGTCCAAGGAAAGATTAGTCGACTAGGCTAAAAATGTAGTCGACTAGGGGGGTCTAGTCGACTGGTAATATGGTTTAGTCGACTAAAACTGTGAAATCAGAAAAAGTCACGTTTCAGAACAAATGGGTTAGTCGACTAGTCTCTAGGTCAAGTCGACTAATTCTGGGAAAACAGGATACAGAACAGATTTTATGGTGATTGTTTGATGTCTAAAAATATGATTTTTATGGCACCAGTGTACATGAATGATCAACACAAGTAAACAAGGAAGTTGTCTAGTCTTGGTGAGTAAAGATACTCACTTTGAACGGTTAAATCGAGGCTTGACGAGTTCCGAAAAGATCGTGTCGATAAATATCACCAAATGATTCCACGGCGATACTACGGACGATCACAATCCAAAAGCAGTCGTTGCTTGAAAAGGAGATGAAGACCTTGTGGTGTTTTGGAGTTAGGGTTTGAGATGGAGAAGAAAATGGTGAAGGCTAATCTCTTGGTGAAGTGAAGAAAAGAGAAAAGATTTGTAAAGGAAAGGATTTATATAGGTTTTGATTTTTGTAAAGGGAATGCAAATAAAGAAATTGAGAGGGGTTTTGTGCAAAATAGGGGAGATGAGGTGTCTCCCTTGGCCAATGGTGGCCGGCCATGAGAAAGAGAGAGAGAGAGAGAGAGAGATGTATTAAATGAGGGGGGTTGGTGAGAATGTGTGGAGATGGAATTTTGGAAGAAAATGGAAATTTGGAAAATGGAATTTTTTTTGTGGTTGTGAAGGAAGGAAAAGAAAATAGGGAAAAGGAAAAAGAAAAGAATTGATAAATGAAGAGATTTTCTTGGTCTTGGAAAATAAAAATACCGGAAACACGGATTCCTAGGTTCAAGTCAAGAATGCGGGAAAACATTTCGGAAAATACCGAAATCGTCCGAAATTTAAGTATCTCGGAACGACTCGTAATTTTCACCAAAAATCAATAATAATATATGAAGACCTATAGTGAAATCCGTTAGAAGAAATACTTTATAGTTTTAAAGCTAAAAATCCCGGAATCAGTTACCTACCGACTCCGAAAGAATTTTCATAAATTCGTAAAATCTTCAGAAAAAGTATTTAAGTAAGGGGTATTATTCTAGGCAGAAATGTCTAAAGAATCTTCTAGAATTTCTAAACAGTTTGTAAGATAAAAATTCGGGAATCGATCAGCGGCACTGGTCGACACCGGTTTGGAGAAATTCATTTTAATTCTAGAAAATTCCAGAAATTCACCTAAAATCTAATATATTAGAAAATGATATTTGAAATTGAAATTGGTCAAATACGGGAAGTAAATCGAAAAATACGATCGAAAATCAGAATACGCAACTTAGTACGTATTACGGAAACGGGGTATTACAATCTACCCACCTTACAAAAATTTCGTCCTCGAAATTTCATAAGGTGAAGGGTAACAGGAATGGTAACAGATAGATCAGGCTAGGAAGAAAGATAACAATAGAAAAGAGTAAAAGGAAAGAGGCTTACCAATCAAGATGAGAAGAGTTGAGGATAACGCTCTCGGATGACGTCCTCTCGTTCCCAGGTGGCCTCTCCTGGCGCATGGCGGTTCCAAGACACCAACACTAAAGGTATGGCTTTGTTCTTCAGTGTCTTCACACTTCTATCCAATATGGCCATCGGCTGCTCCTGATATGATAAGTCCGGTTGTAGTTCCAGCTCGGAGTGATCCAAAATATGGCTATCATCCTTTACATACCTCCTCAACTGAGATACGTGGAAAACATTATGAACACCGTCCAACGATGGCGGCAATGCCAATCGATAAGACACATCTCCCACTCGATCCAATATCTCGAATGGGCCGATATATCTCGGACTCAGCTTTCCACGAATACCGAATCGGATCACACCTTTGGTAGGTGATATCCTCAAGAATACATGATCTCCAACCTGGAATTCCAATGGCCTCCTCCGTGTGTCTGCCCAACTCTTCTGTCTGCTCTGAGCTGCCCTGAGATGATCTCTGATAATCCTGACTTTCTCTGTGGTCTGAATCAGGATCTCGGGCCCCAATAGTCTCCTCTCACCGACTTCATCCCAGCAAATCGGTGACCTGCACTTCCTTCCATATAAAGCCTCAAAGGGTGCCATCTTAATACTGGCCTGATAGCTGTTGTTGTAAGAAAACTCAGCTAAATGAAGATGGTCTTCCCATGATCCCTTGAACTCTACCATGCAGGCTCTAAGCATGTCTTCAAGTATCTGAATGGTCCTCTCTGATTGTCCGTCTGTCTGAGGATGATAAGATGTACTGAATTTCAGGCGAGTGCCCAGACTCTCTTGGAGACTCTCCCAAAATGAGATCTGAATCTGGTATCTCTATCTGAAACAATACTGACTGGAACTCCATGCAGACGAACTATCTCCTTCATGTACTTGTCTGCCAGAACCTCTGTTGTCTGACCCACCCTGAATGGTATGAAGTGAGCTGACTTGGTGAGGCGATCAATGATTACCCACACAGCATTATTACCCTTGGGACTACGAGGTAATGCCGTGACAAAGTCCATAGTGATGTGTTCCCACTTCCATTCTGGTATCGGTAAAGGATGTAGAAGTCCGGCTGATCTCTGGTGCTCTATCTTTATCTGCTGGCACACCAGGCACTTAGCTACAAACTGAGCTATCTCCCTCTTCATGGCATTCCACCAGAAATGTTTCTTCAAGTCCTGATACATTTTGTTTCCTCCTGGATGTATAGAATAGGCTGAACTATGTGCTTCCTCCAAAATCTTCTGTCTAACTTCCCCTTGGGGAACACAAAGTCTACCTCCAAAGTACAATGCACCATCCGGACGAATACAAATATCCGTCCTCAATCCAGCCTCCACCTGAACTCGGAATGTCTGTAGCCTGGGTCCTCCTTCTGAGCTTCCTTAATCTCATCTATCAATGAAGACTGGATCTGTAAGGTCATAAGCTGTCCTGTCTTCTCAGCTCCTCGAACCACCATCAAGTCCAATCTGATAAAGTCCTGAATCAACTCCTTCTGCTGAGTAAGTTGGACAAGCACTCTGTTCTCTGGCATCCTACTCAGTGCATCAGGAACTGTATTGACCTTGCCTGGATGATATTGCAAGTCAATGTCATAGTCTGCCATCAGCTCCAACCACCGCCTCTGCCTCATGTTCAGTTCTTTCTGTGAAAAGATATACTTGAGGCTCTTGTGATCTGTATATATCAGCACTCTATCTCCCAGAAGATAGTGCCTCCAAATCTTCAAAGCAAAGATCACTGCTGCCAACTCCAAGTCATGAGTTGGGTAATTCCTCTCATGAGGCTTCAGTTGCCTAGATGCATATGCTATAACATGATCATGTTGCATAAGTACACATCCCAGGCCTTTTCCTGATGCATCACTGTAGATGACCATCCCTCCTCTTCCTGAGGGAGTCCTCAAGATTGGAGCTGAAATGAGTCTCTGCTTTAACTGCTCAAATGCTGCATCACATTCCTCAGTCCATATGTACCTTTCTCCTTTTCTGGTGAGCCTGGTTAACGGGGCTGCAATCCTAGAGAAATCCTGGACAAAGCGTCTGTAATATCCGGCTAGTCCAAGAAAACTCTTAATCTCAGTCACCGTCCTCGGAACTGGCCAATCCTTCACTGCCTGGACTTTGCTAGGATCAACTGAAATTCCTTCTGTTGAAACAATGTGCCCAAGAAAGGCTATACTGTCCAACCAGAAATCACACTTGCTCCTCTTGGCATGAAGCTGCTCCTGCTGGAGAGTCTGCAACACAATCCTCAAATGTTCTGCATGCTCCTTGTTATTCTTTGAATAGATCAAGATGTCGTCTATGAAAACAACAACAAACTGATCCAAGTAGGGCGAGAACACTCGGTTCATCAAGTCCATGAAAACTGCAGGGGCATTGGTAACTCCGAAAGGCATTACTAGAAACTCATAGTGGCCATAACGGGTCCTGAATGCCGTCTTCAGAATATCCTCCTTCTTCACCCTTAGCTGATGGTAACCCGACTGTAAATCCAATTTAGAGAACACACGGGCTCCATGAAGCTGATCAAATAGATCATCGATCCTGGGTAAGGGATACTTGTTCTTGATGGTGACCTTGTTCAATTCCCTATAATCAATACAAAGTCTCTTACCACCATCCTTCTTGTTGGCCAATAGAACTGGAGCTCCCCATGGTGAAGTGCTTGGCCTAATCAATCCCTTGTCTGAGTACTCCTGCAGCTGTTTCTTTAAATCTCTAACTCCGTCGGTGCCATCCTGTATGGAGCCTTGGATATGGGAGCTGCTCCTGGAACTGTATCAATGGAGAACTCAATCATCCTCTCCGGTGGCAGTCCTGAAATCTCAGCAAATACCTCTGGGAATTCATCCCACACCGGTACCTTCTGCTCCTGAACCTCCGAAGTAATCATCTGAGTCTTTCCCCTAGTGGACTTCACTTCTCCACTAAACTGGAATTCAGGTTGAAGGGGAATTCTGAAATTAATCTTCCTCTCCCTACAGTCAATTACTGCATAGTACTGACTAAGCCAGGTCATGCCTAAGATTACGTCGTACCCTTTGGTGTCAAGTACGAGCATATCTATGGCCAAAGTCTTGTCACATAATTCTACTGGACAATCAGTACAAACTCTAGAAGATATGACTACCCCATTTCCTGTACTTATCTCCCATTTGTGGTCTAATAACCTAACAGGTATAGAATGCAAAGCCACAAAATTCTCTGAGATATACAGTGGGATGCTCCTGAATCGAAGAGAGCGAGAACAGGTATTGAATGAACTCTGATGTTACCTGTTATCACCTCCTCTGAAGCCTCAGCCTCCTCTGCTGTCAGGTTGTAAGCCTGACCTCTGCCACGCCCTACTGCTGTCCTGCCTCCTCTCTGGACTGGGCGAACAACATGCTGTGGAGGAAGGGGTAGAGCTCTCCTCATCACCGGTCCCTGGTTCCTCTGCCCAAGTGGCCCTGGTAGTACCCTCTGTCCATTCGGTCCTTGAAGTGCTGGCACTGCTTGACCGGTTATCCCCACTCTCCTGTGTGGACAAGCCTCTATGGAATGGTTTCTGGATCCACACACCAAGCACAGCCCATTTGCCCTCCGGCAATTTGGTCGAGTGTGCCCTGGTTTCTGACAATAGTTGCAGAAGGCAATAGGTTGGGCCGTCTGGTAAGGAGCTGGCCTGAAAGGTTGCCTCATCTGGACCTTTGCTGCTCTGTATGGGCCCCCTCTTCCCATAGGTACAAATGGCCGCTTCATGACCTGCTGTCTCATCTGATCCCCTTGCTCCTTCTCAAACCCACGCTCTACCTCCCGAGCGATGGTGAGAACCTCTGCATAGGTCTTCAGCTGCTGGGGCATCAGGTACATCTGAATCTTCATCTGTAGACCCTGCTGAAACCTGCTCGCTCGCTTCTCCTCGTCCGTTACCATATACGGCGCGAAGCGGCTCAGTCGAAGAAACTCCCGCGGCATACTCGTCCACGGACTTGTTCCACTGCTGGAGCCTGATGAATTGCTCCTCCATATCTTTCTGCGCCGTAGCAGGGAAGAAGCGGCTGTAAAAACTCTTGGAGAAGGCGTCCCAAGTAACGGGCTTCTCCGGTCTAGCCTCCTCTGCGAGCCACCAAGTTCTCGCAACATCCTTTAACTGAATCTTAGCTACTTCAACTTGGTTCTCCTTCGGGACAACGGGCTGCATTCAGTAGGTCTGCAGTGTCCGTCAACCATTGCTCAGCCTCCAATGGTTTCTCGCCTCCCGTGAAGATGGCCGGTTGCAGCCGTCGGAAGTCGGACACGTTCCCCGGCCTCTGCTCCTTCGGGGCTGCCAACTCCTGCCTAAGGAGCTCGGTCTGCTGTTGCTGATTTTCCATCTGCTGTTGCTGGTTTCCCAGCATGGTCTGAATGACCTTCAGGATATCAGCATTCTCTCCTCCTACGGGTCCATTCGGGACTTGCCCGATATTGTTACGACCCGATCGTCTCTCCATACCGAATGATAACTGGAATTGGAAACAAAGGAAAGGAGTTTAGGATACGAAGGAATTGATCAACGAAAGAAGCAAGAAGGACTCTATAACTTTGTACATTGTAGTTGGCATAAGCAAACTTCTAGAATTTGCTACTTGTTTGTACTTTAGGTTTGAGAGCCTAGGCTCTGATACCAACCTGTAACGCCCCAATTCCACGGATACGGGGACGTCACTGCGACGTATATACGTAGGTCAGAAAATGCCCCCACGTATATACGCTAAGCATAAAAGTACAACAAGAATCAGAGTACAACACAAAGCGTGGTATATTCATATGCCAACTATAAAAGTACTAATACAAAGTTATACAAGTTATGATAACTGATACACTTTACAAGTGTTTTGTTTTCACAACCAAGTCCAAAAGAACATATACAAAGATATACACAAGATGCTCACGTAAGAGATGGAGACTCGTGAGCCAAAAGGAAGAGTCTGGCACGAGGGAACTAGATCTGATCAGCCTGCTCACTCAGATACGCTTGGTCCTCTATGGATGGCTCCACTTCGTCCCAAGTCTCAGAATCTGAATATGCAAATCCAAGGAATCAAGACATATAACAGTAAACAAAATATAGCCAAGTGGCTAAGATACATGAATAAGTAAGATGGAACAATATAAGGAATATCAACTAACAAGTATGAAAAGCATGGAGAGACAAAGTTCTAATGCAATAAATCTACAGTTAACGTCTTATTATTATTACTTATCTTACTGTGATATCTAGCTATGTGACCCAGCGTCCCAGGGCACATAGATCCATATCCTAGTAAAACAAGGTTGTTATTGGAAATCAGCGGTTGTATCGACGAACTATGTTTACAGTGGATCCCGTACATGCCCGGATAACGGTCCAGGATTGTTCCGTTGCTTGGTGACGGAAGCCAGCCGCTAGGCCATTCAGGAGGGACTTATGTATGCCCTTATCATGATGGTACCAGTAATAGAGGGAGCAAGCACTCCCCTCGGTCCCCTGGAGGCCCACAGGTCAGACCGGAACATGAGTTGCACAACATTCCTAAAAACCACTGTAAACACGAACACATATCGATATCCGCATGTTTTTCCCCCGACCCATGTGTAAGTTGGTCCATTTTATACAAAAGTCAAGTGTATCATGCTTGGTTCAAGTGATGGCATGATAAGTGGTGATATTCACTATTTAACAAGTTATGGAGTGATAATGTACAATAACAAGTCATGAAGTAATATGAAGTAAGATTCATCAAGTAACAAGATTCATCAAGTAACATGTCATGTATACCAGTTATGAAGCATGAACAGGAATAATATACCACACATGTATCAACAATAAGAACCAAATTCAGAACGGAATCAACTAAGTCAAACAGTCATAATTAGTCGACTAGGAGGAAAGATTAGTCGACTAATAGGGTCTTGAGTCGACTAACAGTCTGAATTAGTCGACTAAAACTGGGAAACAGAGAGTTGGGTTTCTGTTTCAGGAAAGTTAGTCGACTAGGGTGAGATGTGTAGTCGACTAACAGATACCTAAGTCGACTAATAGAGGGGCTAGGTCGACTAAAACTGTGATACAGAAAGTTAGGATTTATTCCAGGAAGTATTAGTCGACTAGGTGAAAATAGTAGTCGACTAGGGGTCTCAAGTCGACTAATATCTAGGCTAAGTCGACTGGGGCCGAGAGTTGGTGTTTTCTGGTCCAAGAAAGATTAGTCGACTAGGCTAAAAATGTAGTCGACTAGGGGGGTCTAGTCGACTGGTAATATGGTTTAGTCGACTAAAACTGTGAAATCAGAAAAAGTCACGTTTCAGAACAAATGGGTTAGTCGACTAGTCTCTAGGTCAAGTCGACTAATTCTGGGAAAACAGGATACAGAACAGATTTTATGGTGATTGTTTGATGTCTAAAAATATGATTTTTATGGCACCAGTGTACATGAATGATCAACACAAGTAAACAAGGAAGTTGTCTAGTCTTGGTGAGTAAAGATACTCACTTTGAACGGTTAAATCGAGGCTTGACGAGTTCCGAAAAGATCGTGTCGATAAATATCACCAAATGATTCCACGGCGATACTACGGACGATCACAATCCAAAAGCAGTCGTTGCTTGAAAAGGAGATGAAGACCTTGTGGTGTTTTGGAGTTAGGGTTTGAGATGGAGAAGAAAATGGTGAAGGCTAATCTCTTGGTGAAGTGAAGAAAAGAGAAAGATTTGTAAAGGAAAGGATTTATATAGGTTTTGATTTTTGTAAAGGGAATGCAAATAAAGAAATTGAGAGGGGTTTTGTGCAAAATAGGGGAGATGAGGTGTCTCCCTTGGCCAATGGTGGCCGGCCATGAGAAAAGAGAGAGAGAGAGATGTATTAAATGAGGGGGGTTGGTGAGAATGTGTGGAGATGGAATTTTGGAAGAAATGGAAATTTGGAAAATGGAATTTTTTTGTGGTTGTGAAGGAAGGAAAAGAAAATAGGGAAAAGGAAAAAGAAAAGAATTGATAAATGAAGAGATTTTCTTGGTCTTGGAAAATAAAAATACCGGAAACACGGATTCCTAGGTTCAAGTCAAGAATGCGGGAAAACATTTCGGAAAATACCGAAATCGTCCGAAATTTAAGTATCTCGGAACGACTCGTAATTTTCACCAAAAATCAATAATAATATATGAAGACCTATAGTGAAATCCGTTAGAAGAAATACTTTATAGTTTTAAAGCTAAAAATCCCGGAATCAGTTACCTACCGACTCCGAAAGAATTTTCATAAATTCGTAAAATCTTCAGAAAAAGTATTTAAGTAAGGGGTATTATTCTAGGCAGAAATGTCTAAAGAATCTTCTAGAATTTCTAAACAGTTTGTAAGATAAAAATTCGGGAATCGATCAGCGGCACTGGTCGACACCGGTTTGGAGAAATTCATTTTAATTCTAGAAAATTCCAGAAATTCACCTAAAATCTAATATATTAGAAAATGATATTTGAAATTGAAATTGGTCAAATACGGGAAGTAAATCGAAAAATACGATCGAAAATCAGAATACGCAACTTAGTACGTATTACGGAAACGGGGTATTACAGGTAATTAGCCTTAGATGGTACCTTGGCTTCGGCTTCGCGGTCATGGACCCTGTGCGTACGCTGTGGTACAGTAGCTTCGCTCATGAGAACGAGGCCGGCGCGAGGCATCGCTGCTCTTGAATTGGGTGACGGTATGATTGCCGTCTTGATTTTATGATTGGAGCAGACAGGCATCTTGCCTTTTTCTTCGCGAGAGAGGCGCGGTTTAGGCGTAGCTACGCCTGAAGCTTCGATCGGAGACTTCTGTTTAGGCTTCCATATCCGCCTTGGCAGAGGAGACTTAGGTTCGCAAGGAACCTGATTAGCCACACACGAGGCTGAGGGGTGTTGGCAGAATTCTGCTTCCGGTTTCTGATTTGAAACCTTGGTCGTGGAAACCCTCCTATGCTTCCGTGCTCGAAGCAGTGGGCCACCCCCAGAGAGGACTTCTTCAAATCTTGCTTGATCGAACTGAACCACCAAGTTCTCATAAGTAAAGGAATCAGACTGCGGACGTGCTTCCTTGTTGCGCCAAATAACCGCAGTAGGTTCGTAGAGAACCTTTTCAGTCTCCGCAGAGACTTTCCTTGAAGATTTAGCCAGAGAAGCTCTGGCTGCACCGGCTTTTCTGAATTCAGAGTTAGACCCGAAGGTCTGTTCATCGCATTGCGACACTTGATTCTCGGCAGTGGAGAATTTCATCCCCAGCGGAGTCGCCATCTTGTTTTCCATTATGTTTGCAAAGGGGAAAACTTACAAAAAAGAGTTTGAGGAGCTAAATTACAAGTATTCTTAAAAAGATTACTAGTAGATCTCCTCAGAGATTCTGGAGAAGTGTGCCGATAGGAGTCTGGTCAGCGCGCGACCACTTTGTCCCTTTGACGATGCGAGCGATGAGATTCCCTTCTCGCCTGGTTCGGGGAATCAGAGAACAGAAGGTTGGTAGAACCCTCTTGCTGCTTCTCAAAATCGCCTTCAATAAGGAATTCCTTCTCACCTGGTTCCGGAGATTCCTTGAGAAGAAGGACGATGTTAGGGCATCAACACCCTGGTTAGAGAAAGCAATTCTCTAAAAGGTCTCTAAATTCGAGAGCGCACGGTGCTTATGAAGAAGCCTCTGCTTGTGGAGTCCTCTTTTCGTCTTTTTATCTCTCTCTCCTTATACCCCTGGTGGGCTATTTATAGGGAGAGCAAGGGTATAATCGTCCCTTGAAGATATGGAAACAGATTGAATCAAATCTGTTTAAATCTGGAAAGTAGCCTTGCTGCGAGGCTAGGATCAGCTTCTGCGAAGCTAGAAATGGCAGGTCGGTGGACCTTCTCGATCTGTTTTGATCCTTTCCATATCGTTGGAGGATTTTCCCTGATCTTCTTACTCGTTTTAAGAAGAATCAAGAGATTGTGACAATCAACTGCCAAATTTGATCTCTGATTTGATCTTAATTAGATTTGATCTGATTGGATCCGATCTTATCCGGAGATTTGATTGGTCAAAGGTTGACCGTGGCAGATTCATAGCGGAGCGTCCGCATTGAGCTCGTAGCGGAGCTAGAGGCAGCTTCTGGCGAAGTCCGAAAGAAACCCTTTGGCGGAGCTGGAAGTCCTCTTTGGCAAAGTTGCGAGTTAGCTTCCTGGCGAGGCTTTGGATGGCTTCAAGGCGAAGTCGAGTGATGTTAGCCTCTCAGGCGAGGCTATCCCTTTGGGCTCATGCGATGCTAAGTGCTAGCACCTTAGACCTGCTGAGGTCTGTTTAGAAACAATCCGGGTTCACTGTCTGCTTGCTGGATCAGTGGAGTCCAAGTTGCTTCCTTGTCCCTCGGAGATGGGTGGAAAACTGGTCTTCAGCTCGTCTGTCACTTGTCTTTTGTAAATGTCAACAAGTTTAGACATTGTTTGGACCAATAAGAATCTTGTCTTTTTTAAGTGTCACACCCCCATACCTATCTTTTGCTCGTCCTCGTGCAAAACAACTAAACTATACTAAGGATTATTAGACCACTTTCGTAGGTCACTCAATTGCACTGAGCATGTGCAACAAGCCGTTAAACCTCTAGGTTTCCCCTAGAGGACGAGTTTTATCTCATGAGGGTTTTCAGTGGATTACACCCACAAAATCCATAAAGAAAGAGAAACAAAGAGTTAGTATTTTTGAAAAGCATTTTGAAAGAGAAAAATATTTGAAATATAATTATAAGATTTAAGTAATCTATAAGTTATAGGAAAACTGAAATTTTCATTCTTAAACTTAGTCTCTATTCAAAAATTTGTTATCAATCATAGTAATCAGTCAAATTGTACTTCTCATTTAGTCCATTACTTTACCCTAAGTCATATGCACCTTATGACCGTGAAAATTTTGACTAAGGGTTCATTAACTCTAACTCTTATGCCTTACATATATATATATATATATATATATATATATATATATATATAATATATATATATATATATATATATATATATATATATATATATATATATATATATGTTGACCCAAAGGCCCATCACTCTAGTTTTGATGATGATCAACTCATGAAGTTATGATTACTAATGATCTTGTGTTTAATTAGTGACAGATTCATTATCAAGATCTTAGTAGGTGTGGAGCTTCAACAAAGGATTTAAAGTCAAGTTGAAAGCTAGCACCGGTTGATTCACGAGCCTATGCATCAAGACCACATCTAGAGATGAGCTCGGTGGATTGCACTTGGACCAAGTCAAGAAGATGAGAAGCCTTCAAGGGAAGACTTCAAGAAGTTGAAGACTTGTGTCTAGGTATAAGATTTGTATTTTTATTTTAGATAAAATGTAAAGGATAGAATAGTTGGTGGATTGCTCAAGTTATATCACACACACACTCTTGATAGAACTCTTGATAGGATTGCTTTCATAAAAGATTTCTATGTCTTAGAAAAGAATTTTTATTTTGGAAAAAGATTTTTTCTTTGTGACAAAATATCTACTTTGGTTTTTGGTATTTCTATTATACACATCTTTAACCAAAACCAAGTTATATGCTTAATGACAAAAACATAGATATATCATTATGATTGTGTAGTGGATCATATCCATACACACTATACTTTAAATGAACTCAAATATCTTGTTTTTGTATTTTGTGAAGTTATGGAAAAACAAGTTTTAGAAAAACATATTTTTAGAAAAACAGTTTTTATTGTGATTAAAACTATTTTTTTAGATTTACTGTGAATTTATGGGATTTTTATTGAGTGAAAAGACCTATTTTCAAATCCCGTAACTGTGCAGACCTGGAACTGGCTGACAGGCCTTTCCGGTCGACCGAGTCGGTCGACCGCTCCATGGCCGGTCGATCTCGCGGTCGACCGACGTGCACAGACTTTTGCACATCTGGCAGCACAGTGGCCGGTCGACCGGGACGGTCGACCGCTGGAGACTGCGGTGCTCACGGGTAGATTCGGTCGACCGGGCCGGTCGACCGCAGAGCCCCAACGGTCGGATTTTTGACCGTTGGCGGTCGACCGACCCGGTCGACCGACTGTACTGACAGAACCCAACGGCTAGGTTTCTGGCAGCCTATAAATTGGGGTTTTGTCATTGTTTTCAATACAAGATTTTAGAGACTTCTTGAGCCTGTTTTTCTGATACTTTGAGAAGAGTTTTCTCCACAAAATAGAGAGCAAATACTTCCCATCTTAAAGGGAGTTTTTATCAAGAGAGTGTAAAAAGTGATTCTTTGAGTTTTCCTCCATAGCTTTCTTTCCTTGCTTTCTCACACAAACACTTGAGCATCCATTGAGCTATTCATCCTATAGGTGTTGTAGTGAGAGTTTTTGTAGGTGATCAAGTGTTTAGATCACCAAGATTTCATCTTGTACTTTGAGGAGACGGGCAAGTGTGCTCGTGGTTGTTTAGGGTTCGGGTGCGAACTCTTGTAACTTGAGGTGCGGCCTCGACGAGCCGGTGGGCTTGTGGTGTGTAAGGGACTAGAGAGTCCAAGGGCTTGTAGGTGTTGCGGCACCGGGGAGAGATCCATTGGGATCTTGCATAGTGGAAATCCTTCGTGTGTCGAAGGCGGGGATGTAGAGCAAGTGTGCTCGAACCTCGAAACATACCCTTGTGTTTGCGATTGCTCTTTCTCTCTCTCTTGTCTCTTATTTATATCTTGCATTCAATTATTGTCATCTTTATATGCATGATATTCACTTGTGCTCATATTTGCTATACTTGCTTGGGATTGTTGTTAACACTAGTATTCAACCAAGAGAGCCAACGCGGCACCTCAACCCATTCAAGGGGAATCTAGAGGAGCTTGTCCAGAGCCTCGCAAGGGGAATTCGGCAACACTCTTGTGTTATACATAAGTGTTTAATTAAAAGAAGTTTTATTTGGTCATCTTAGTTTTAATTCCGCATTATTTGTTCATAAGTGACCATTAGATTAGCCATCACCTATTCACCCCCCCTCTAGGTGAACTTACAATTGGTATCAGAGCCAAGTGCTCTTGATATTTGGTCTAACAACCTAGAGTTAAAGATCCTCCTTTAGGCTAATCACAATATTTTGTACACACACCATGGACTTCATGTCACCACCCACCTTTGACACTCTTAACATCCAATTTGGAAGGTTAAGATGTCTTTGTTCCTGAAAGGACTTGGCCTTAGTGTATATCTTGCCACAACTAATAAAGAATATTGCTTAAATGGTAAGAACATTGAGGCTAATGCAAAACCCTTCATGCTATTAAGTCAACCCTAAATGATGATTATTTATCTAGGGTTTCTAATGTTGAATCGGCTTTTGTAGTATGGAACATCATCACCTCCCTCGGCGAAAAAGATCTATACTATGCGGGGAGTGACTCGGACGTTGGAAGCGACACCTCCAACGCATGCTTTATGGTCCAAGGGACGACCCCCTTGAGGTAAATTCCGAATCCGATGATGAGGACATGTCATATGATGAGCTCACTTCATTTTGCCAAACAATTCTTGAGAAATATGACATGTTAAGAAAAGATAATAAAAAGATGAAAAAGGACATTGCTTGCATGCATAAAGAACATGACTCACTTAGAGATAACATTGCATGCTTAGAAAAAGATAACAAAAGTTGGAAAAAGAAATTTGATTGCATGCATGTAGAAAATGATTCTTTTAGAAATAAACTTGCATGTTTAGAAAAGGAAAATAAGATTTGAAAAATGAAAATGTTTCCTTGCTTTCAAAATTGAATGATCTTTGTGAAGGGACAATATTTTGAAAAATGATATTGCTATGGTGGAACAACAAAAGAAAGTATTTTACAAGAAAATAAATCTTTAAAAAGAAAATTTGTTGAAAAAGAAAGGATAATGTTTTTCAAAAGAAAAAGAAAAATGATTCTTTATCTCACCATGCTTTACATGCCACAACTAATGAGATTAAGAATTTGAAAAATAAAATGGATGGTTTGAGTTCAACTTTGAACTCTTGTGCTTTTAATCATTCTAGGTTGGAGTCAATGTTTTCAAAGAAACAAACTCCACACATTCATGCACATCATAACCATGCATTTGCTTATGTTGCACAACATGACCACACTCCTACACATAAGCATACTAAGGTGTACACATGTACACATTGTGGCCGCAAAGGCCATTTAGCAAAATATTGTTTTGATAAGAAACCTCATTTATATTTTGCTAAGTATAAAAGATTTTGGGATCCTTACAATAAAGCTAACCCCAAAGGACCCAAGAAAGTATGGGTACCAAACCCCCACCCTTTGATTTTGATGTAGGTGAGGGCTCTCACAAAACGTGAGAGGATTGGTGCCTTGATAGCGGATGCAATGAACATGATGGACAAACTTGGATGCATTGCTATCAAGGAGATTTTGGTGGGAAAGACCACCATATTTGGAGCTTTGGAGTTGGTAACAATTTCTAAACTCCTATTTTTTATGTTCATGCTTGTTCATCCATAATATTCATAGCATGTTCATGTTTTAAGATTTTATGTGCTTCATGTGATAATTACATGCTTAGATGTAGAATGTGTCAAACTTGTATGTATACATATACAAATAGTGAATTACAATTGATTCATATATAATTGAACTTCATGCTCATTTGTATCCACTATATGCACATGTATAGGCTAGTTTTGATGATTCTCCTTCATACATGTTTTTGCCTATTTTAGTGATTTACTTCATGTATATGCATTTTGAATTCAAATCTAATAAATATACATGTATACCATGAGTCTCTTGCTTTCATGCAAACACATTTGATAGACTCTTTTATATTTGGGATATGTATGTGTATTGTTAGGATTGGATGAATCATACATATACCATGAAGATTGTTGATTTTATGAAAAATGATTTTGAGATGATGAAAATGATTTTTATGTGTTGTTTAATAAAATTTGAATAGTCTTATTTGATTTAAGCTTCATAGACTATTTTCATAAAGATACTATTTACATAACCTTTGAACACTCAATCTTTAAGAAATATATAATTTTGAGCTTTATGGAATATGAGTGCTTGAACTTTTATGTATTTAGTATTATTCATGAAAAACATATGATCTTATATTCTTTAAGGATCTTTAACTAGTTTGTCAAAAATCCATTTAAACTAGTTATCTATTCTTAAATTGATGCACATGATTCTATTTCTTGTATGATCTCAAAATTTACTTACACTTCATGATTTGAATATTAGTTTAAATGTTAGTTTCTGTCAACACTTGGATTTATACTTGTACACATTATGGACCACAAATAATCTATATTGATTGGATTTGATTGCTTATTTGTGCCCATTAGGTGTGCTAGTATAGCTTAGTTTTGATGATCATTACATTTTTAAACTTGTATTCCCATTTTGGACTTATGATTTGACCATGTGCTTTTCATTTCATGTATATGTTTATTTTGCCAAAACATTAAGATATACATGGATACCTCTTGAGTCATTTGCTTTTCATGCAAATCTATTTATATAGACTCAATTGTGTTTAAGAGATATGTATGTATACTTATTGCATTGACTAAACATACATATGCCATGAAATATAATTGTTGATTTTCATGTATTAAAAATTTGTGATGATTTTCGTGTTATCAAAATTTAAAGGAATATTGAGTTTTATTGCCATTTTCATGATACCTTGCTCCACATAACACTAGTCACTCACTTCTTTGTGATATGGACTTTATGGATAGAGTGTTTTTAGTGCCATGTGATTTACTTGTGAAAAACCTTTTGATTTATTCCTTGGTTGAAGGATTTCTTACTAGTTGTTAAACATTTCCATTTAACTAGTTCGAATTCTTCAAGTGGTAGATTATGTGATATATACACCTAAGCTTATTATTCTATTGGTATCATTGGTTATTTGCAAATTGGTATCAATATGAACCTTTTTGGTATATACTCATATTTTGCTTTTCCTATATATGTATGTATCCATCTCAATTGATATAATTTCTTCATACATATATATGATAGTTTTTGTGCTTGTTTTACAATTGGTATCTTTTGAAGCACAAAGATTGTTGATACTAAGCTTAATTAGAATTTCAAATTGGTATCCCATAATAAGCTTGTGCATTGTGTTTTGAAATTAGTATCAAAACTCAAAAAAAATTTTAAGAAAAATCAAAATTTTTGATTTGTATTGTCTATATGCAAGGAGAGCTTAACATCTCTTCCATATGTAGATTCATGTTGAGTGTATTGTGTATTGAGAAGCTTAACATCTTTTCTTTATGTGGTACACGTGTGTAGGGGGAGCTTCACATCTCCTCTTATGCATTACATAATATGTGTTATGTGAATTGGGGCTTATCATCCCTTCTTCATGTAATGCATATGTGTAGGAAAGCTAACTTAGCGTCTTCCTCTTCATGAATTTATATCGCATATAAATTTTATTGATTGTTTTGATTACCCCTCTTTGATTTCATTGTTTTTGACAAAAAGGGGGAGAAAATTTGTTTGATATATTTTTACTTTGAACCCTTTGTTGATGATTGACAAAAAGGGGAGAAGTATTTGTAAGTATTTGTGATATATGCATGTCTTCCTTGCTTAAGGGGGAGTAAGATTTATGTTTTATGCATATATGTCTTTGATTTGCAAATAGGAGAAAAAGATTTGATTTAAGATTTGATTTATATGATTGCATCTCCTACATTTGCATACATGTCATATGCTTCATTGCCATATCTTATTATTTATGTCTATGCATGAGTTAAGGGGGAGCTTCTTTGAAGCTTTACTTTAATCCATGCATATATAACGTCATGAGTTTTGTCATCATCAAAATGGGGAGATTGTTGGCCCAAAGGCCCATCACTCTAGTTTTGATGATGATCAACTCATGAAGTTATGATTACTAATGATCTTGTGTTTAATTAGTGACAGATTCATTATCAAGATCTTAGTAGGTGTGGAGCTTCAACAAAGGATTTAAAGTCAAGTTGAAAGCTAGCACCGGTTGATTCACGAGCCTATGCATCAAGACCACATCTAGAGATGAGCTCGGTGGATTGCACTTGGACCAAGTCAAGAAGATGAGAAGCCTTCAAGGGAAGACTTCAAGAAGTTGAAGACTTGTGTCTAGGTATAAGATTTGTATTTTTATTTTAGATAAAATGTAAAGGATAGAATAGTTGGTGGATTGCTCAAGTTATATCACACACACACTCTTGATAGAACTCTTGATAGGATTGCTTTCATAAAAGATTTCTATGTCTTAGAAAAGAATTTTTATTTTGGAAAAAGATTTTTTCTTTGTGACAAAATATCTACTTTGGTTTTTGGTATTTCTATTATACACATCTTTAACCAAAACCAAGTTATATGCTTAATGACAAAAACATAGATATATCATTATGATTGTGTAGTGGATCATATCCATACACACTATACTTTAAATGAACTCAAATATCTTGTTTTTGTATTTTGTGAAGTTATGGAAAACAAGTTTTAGAAAAACATATTTTTAGAAAAACAGTTTTTATTGTGATTAAAACTATTTTTTAGATTTACTGTGAATTTATGGGATTTTTATTGAGTGAAAAGACCTATTTTCAAATCCCGTAACTGTGCAGACCTGGAACTGGCTGACAGGCCTTTCCGGTCGACCGAGTCGGTCGACCGCTCCATGGCCGGTCGATCTCGCGGTCGACCGACGTGCACAGACTTGTGCACATCTGGCAGCACAGTGGCCGGTCGACCGGACGGTCGACCGCTGGAGACTGCGGTGCTCACGGGTAGATTCGGTCGACCGGGCCGGTCGACCGCAGAGCCCCAACGGTCGGATTTTTGACCGTTGGCGGTCGACCGACCCGGTCGACCGACTGTACTGACAGAACCCAACGGCTAGGTTTCTGGCAGCCTATAAATTGGGGTTTTGTCATTGTTTTCAATACAAGATTTTAGAGACTTCTTGAGCCTGTTTTCTGATACTTTGAGAAGAGTTTTCTCCACAAAATAGAGAGCAAATACTTCCCATCTTAAAGGGAGTTTTTATCAAGAGAGTGTAAAAAGTGATTCTTTGAGTTTTCCTCCATAGCTTTCTTTCCTTGCTTTCTCACACAAACACTTGAGCATCCATTGAGCTATTCATCCTATAGGTGTTGTAGTGAGAGTTTTTGTAGGTGATCAAGTGTTTAGATCACCAAGATTTCATCTTGTACTTTGAGGAGACGGGCAAGTGTGCTCGTGGTTGTTTAGGGTTCGGGTGCGAACTCTTGTAACTTGAGGTGCGGCCTCGACGAGCCGTGGGCTTGTGGTGTGTAAGGGACTAGAGAGTCCAAGGGCTTGTAGGTGTTGCGGCACCGGGGAGAGATCCATTGGGATCTTGCATAGTGGAAATCCTTCGTGTGTCGAAGGCGGGGATGTAGAGCAAGTGTGCTCGAACCTCGAAACATACCCTTGTGTTTGCGATTGCTCTTTCTCTCTCTCTTGTCTCTTATTTATATCTTGCATTCAATTATTGTCATCTTTATATGCATGATATTCACTTGTGCTCATATTTGCTATACTTGCTTGGGATTGTTGTTAACACTAGTATTCAACCAAGAGAGCCAACGCGGCACCTCAACCCATTCAAGGGGAATCTAGAGGAGCTTGTCCAGAGCCTCGCAAGGGGAATTCGGCAACACTCTTGTGTTATACATAAGTGTTTAATTAAAAGAAGTTTTATTTGGTCATCTTAGTTTTAATTCCGCATTATTTGTTCATAAGTGACCATTAGATTAGCCATCACCTATTCACCCCCCCTCTAGGTGAACTTACAATTGGTATCAGAGCCAAGTGCTCTTGATATTGGGTCTAACAACCTAGAGTTAAAGATCCTCCTTTAGGCTAATCACAATATTTTGTACACACACCATGGACTTCATGTCACCACCCACCTTTGACACTCTTAACATCCAAATTTGGAAGGTTAAGATGTCTTTGTTCCTGAAAGGACTTGGCCTTAGTGTATATCTTGCCACAACTAATAAAGAATATTGCTTAAATGGTAAGAACATTGAGGCTAATGCAAAACCCTTCATGCTATTAAGTCAACCCTAAATGATGATTATTTATCTAGGGTTTCTAATGTTGAATCGGCTTTTGTAGTATGGAACATCATCACCTCCCTCGGCGAAAAAGATCTATACTATGCGGGGAGTGACTCGGACGTTGGAAGCGACACCTCCAACGCATGCTTTATGGTCCAAGGGGACGACCCCCTTGAGGTAAATTCCGAATCCGATGATGAGGACATGTCATATGATGAGCTCACTTCATTTTGCCAAACAATTCTTGAGAAATATGACATGTTAAGAAAAGATAATAAAAAGATGAAAAAGGACATTGCTTGCATGCATAAAGAACATGACTCACTTAGAGATAACATTGCATGCTTAGAAAAAGATAACAAAAGTTGGAAAAAGAAATTTGATTGCATGCATGTAGAAAATGATTCTTTTAGAAATAAACTTTCATGTTTAGAAAAGGAAAATAAAGATTTGAAAAATGAAAATGTTTCCTTGCTTTCAAATTGAATGATCTTTGTGAAGGGAACAATATTTTGAAAAATGATATTGCTATGGTGGAACAACAAAAGAAAGTATTTTACAAGAAAATAAATCTTTAAAAAGAAATTTGTTGAAAAAGAAAAGGATAATGTTTTTCAAAAGAAAAAGAAAAATGATTCTTTATCTCACCATGCTTTACATGCCACAACTAATGAGATTAAGAATTTGAAAAATAAAATGGATGGTTTGAGTTCAACTTTGAACTCTTGTGCTTTTAATCATTCTAGGTTGGAGTCAATGTTTTCAAAGAAACAAACTCCACACATTCATGCACATCATAACCATGCATTTGCTTATGTTGCACAACATGACCACACTCCTACACATAAGCATACTAAGGTGTACACATGTACACATTGTGGCCGCAAAGGCCATTTAGCAAATATTGTTTTGATAAGAAACCTCATTTATATTTTGCTAAGTATAAAAGATTTTGGGATCCTTACAATAAAGCTAACCCCAAAGGACCCAAGAAAGTATGGGTACCAAAACCCCCACCCTTTGATTTTGATGTAGGTGAGGGCTCTCACAAAACGTGAGAGGATTGGTGCCTTGATAGCGGATGCAATGAACATGATGGACAAACTTTTGGATGCATTGCTATCAGGAGATTTTGGTGGGAAAGACCACCATATTTGGAGCTTTGGAGTTGGTAACAATTTCTAAACTCCTATTTTTATGTTCATGCTTGTTCATCCATAATATTCATAGCATGTTCATGTTTTAAGATTTTTTATGTGCTTCATGTGATAATTACATGCTTAGATGTAGAATGTGTCAAACTTGTATGTATACATATACAAATAGTGAATTACAATTGATTCATATATAATTGAACTTCATGCTCATTTGTATCCACTATATGCACATGTATAGGCTAGTTTTGATGATTCTCCTTCATACATGTTTTTGCCTATTTTAGTGATTTACTTCATGTATATGCATTTTGAATCAAATCTAATAAATATACATGTATACCATGAGTCTCTTGCTTTCATGCAAACACATTTGATAGACTCTTTTATATTTGGGATATGTATGTGTATTGTTAGGATTGGATGAATCATACATATACCATGAAGATTGTTGATTTTATGAAAAATGATTTTGAGATGATGAAAATGATTTTTATGTGTTGTTTAATAAATTTGAATAGTCTTATTTGATTTAAGCTTCATAGACTATTTTCATAAAGATACTATTTACATAACCTTTGAACACTCAATCTTTAAGAAAATATATAATTTTGAGCTTTATGGAATATGAGTGCTTGAACTTTTATGTATTTAGTATTATTCATGAAAAACATATGATCTTATATTCTTTAAGGATCTTTAACTAGTTTGTCAAAAATCCATTTAAACTAGTTATCTATTCTTAAATTGATGCACATGATTCTATTTCTTGTATGATCTCAAAATTTACTTACACTTCATGATTTGAATATTAGTTTTAAATGTTAGTTTCTGTCAACACTTGGATTTATACTTGTACACATTATGGACCACAAATAATCTATATATGATTGGATTTGATTGCTTATTTGTGCCCATTAGGTGTGCTAGTATAGCTTAGTTTTGATGATCATTACATTTTTAAACTTGTATTCCCATTTTGGACTTATGATTTGACCATGTGCTTTTCATTTCATGTATATGTTTATTTTGCCAAAACATTAAGATATACATGGATACCTCTTGAGTCATTTGCTTTTCATGCAAATCTATTTATATAGACTCAATTGTGTTTAAGAGATATGTATGTATACTTATTGCATTGACTAAACATACATATGCCATGAAATATAATTGTTGATTTTCATGTATTAAAATTGTGATGATTTTCGTGTTATCAAAATTTAAAGGAATATTGAGTTTTATTGCCATTTTCATGATACCTTGCTCCACATAACACTAGTCACTCACTTCTTTGTGATATGGACTTTATGGATAGAGTGTTTTTAGTGCCATGTGATTTACTTGTGAAAAACCTTTTGATTTATTCCTTGGTTGAAGGATTTCTTACTAGTTGTTAAACATTTCCATTTAACTAGTTCGAATTCTTCAAGTGGTAGATTATGTGATATATACACCTAAGCTTATTATTCTATTGGTATCATTGGTTATTTGCAAATTGGTATCAATATGAACCTTTTTGGTATATACTCATATTTTGCTTTTCTATATATGTATGTATCCATCTCAATTGATATAATTTCTTCATACATATATATGATAGTTTTTGTGCTTGTTTTACAATTGGTATCTTTTGAAGCACAAAGATTGTTGATACTAAGCTTAATTAGAATTTCAAATTGTATCCCATAATAGCTTGTGCATTGTGTTTTGAAATTAGTATCAAAAACTCAAAAAAAAATTTTAAGAAAAATTCAAAATTTTTGATTTGTATTGTCTATATGCAAGGAGAAGCTTAACATCTCTTCCATATGTAGATTCATGTTGAGTGTATTGTGTATTGAGAAGCTTAACATCTTTTCTTTTGTGGTACACGTGTGTAGGGGGAGCTTCACATCTCCTCTTATGCATTACATAATATGTGTTATGTGAATTGGGGCTTATCATCCCTTCTTCATGTAATGCATATGTGTAGGGAAGCTAACTTAGCGTCTTCCTCTTCATGAATTTATATCGCATATAAATTTTATTGATTGTTTTGATTACCCCTCTTTGATTTCATTGTTTTTTGACAAAAAGGGGGAGAAAATTTGTTTGATATATTTTTACTTTGAACCCTTTGTTGATGATTGACAAAAAGGGGAGAAGTATTGTAAGTATTGTGATATATGCATGTCTTCCTTGCTTAAGGGGGAGTAAGATTTATGTTTTATGCATATATGTCTTTGATTTGCAAATAGAAAAAAAGAGAAAGATTTGATTTAAGATTTGATTTATATGATTGCATCTCCTACATTTGCATACATGTCATATGCTTCATTGCCATATCTTATTATTTATGTCTATGCATGAGTTAAGGGGGAGCTTCTTTGAAGCTTTACTTTAATCCATGCATATATAACGTCATGAGTTTTGTCATCATCAAAAATGGGGAGATTGTTGGCCAAAGGCCCATCACTCTAGTTTTGATGATGATCAACTCATGAAGTTATGATTACTAATGATCTTGTGTTTAATTAGTGACAGATTCATTATCAAGATCTTAGTAGGTGTGGAGCTTCAACAAAGGATTTAAAGTCAAGTTGGAAGCTAGCACCGGTTGATTCACGAGCCTATGCATCAAGACCACATCTAGAGATGAGCTCGGTGGATTGCACTTGGACCAAGTCAAGAAGATGAGAAGCCTTCAAGGGAAGACTTCAAGAAGTTGAAGACTTGTGTCTAGGTATAAGATTTGTATTTTATTTTAGATAAAATGTAAAGGATAGAATAGTTGGTGGATTGCTCAAGTTATATCACACACACACTCTTGATAGAACTCTTGATAGGATTGCTTTCATAAAAGATTTCTATGTCTTAGAAAAGAATTTTTATTTTGGAAAAAGATTTTTTCTTTGTGACAAAATATCTACTTTGGTTTTTGGTATTTCTATTATACACATCTTTAACCAAAACCAAGTTATATGCTTAATGACAAAAACATAGATATATCATTATGATTGTGTAGTGGATCATATCCATACACACTATACTTTAAATGAACTCAAATATCTTGTTTTTGTATTTTGTGAAGTTATGGAAAAACAAGTTTTAGAAAAACATATTTTTAGAAAAACAGTTTTTATTGTGATTAAAACTATTTTTTAGATTTACTGTGAATTTATGGGATTTTTATTGAGTGAAAAGACCTATTTTCAAATCCCGTAACTGTGCAGACCTGGAACTGGCTGACAGGCCTTTCCGGTCGACCGAGTCGGTCGACCGCTCCATGGCCGGTCGATCTCGCGGTCGACCGACGTGCACAGACTTGTGCACATCTGGCAGCACAGTGGCCGGTCGACCGGGACGGTCGACCGCTGGAGACTGCGGTGCTCACGGGTAGATTCGGTCGACCGGGCCGGTCGACCGCAGAGCCCCAACGGTCGGATTTTGACCGTTGGCGGTCGACCGACCCGGTCGACCGACTGTACTGACAGAACCCAACGGCTAGGTTTCTGGCAGCCTATAAATTGGGGTTTTGTCATTGTTTTCAATACAAGATTTTAGAGACTTCTTGAGCCTGTTTTTCTGATACTTTGAGAAGAGTTTTCTCCACAAAATAGAGAGCAAATACTTCCCATCTTAAAGGGAGTTTTTATCAAGAGAGTGTAAAAAGTGATTCTTTGAGTTTTCCTCCATAGCTTTCTTTCCTTGCTTTCTCACACAAACACTTGAGCATCCATTGAGCTATTCATCCTATAGGTGTTGTAGTGAGAGTTTTTGTAGGTGATCAAGTGTTTAGATCACCAAGATTTCATCTTGTACTTTGAGGAGACGGGCAAGTGTGCTCGTGGTTGTTTAGGGTTCGGGTGCGAACTCTTGTAACTTGAGTGCGGCCTCGACGAGCCGGTGGGCTTGTGGTGTGTAAGGGACTAGAGAGTCCAAGGGCTTGTAGGTGTTGCGGCACCGGGGAGAGATCCATTGGGATCTTGCATAGTGGAAATCCTTCGTGTGTCGAAGGCGGGGATGTAGAGCAAGTGTGCTCGAACCTCGAAACATACCCTTGTGTTTGCGATTGCTCTTTCTCTCTCTCTTGTCTCTTATTTATATCTTGCATTCAATTATTGTCATCTTTATATGCATGATATTCACTTGTGCTCATATTTGCTATACTTGCTTGGGATTGTTGTTAACACTAGTATTCAACCAAGAAGCCAACGCGGCACCTCAACCCATTCAAGGGAATCTAGAGGAGCTTGTCCAGAGCCTCGCAAGGGGAATTCGGCAACACTCTTGTGTTATACATAAGTGTTTAATTAAAAGAAGTTTTATTTGGTCATCTTAGTTTTAATCCGCATTATTTGTTCATAAGTGACCATTAGATTAGCCATCACCTATTCCCCCCCCTCTAGGTGAACTTACAATTGGTATCAGAGCCAAGTGCTCTTGATATTGGGTCTAACAACCTAGAGTTAAAGATCCTCCTTTAGGCTAATCACAATATTTTGTACACACACCATGGACTTCATGTCACCACCCACCTTTGACACTCTTAACATCCAATTTGGAAGGTTAAGATGTCTTTGTTCCTGAAAGGACTTGGCCTTAGTGTATATCTTGCCACAACTAATAAAGAATATTGCTTAAATGGTAAGAACATTGAGGCTAATGCAAAAACCCTTCATGCTATTAAGTCAACCCTAAATGATGATTATTTATCTAGGTTTTCTAATGTTGAATCGGCTTTTGTAGTATGGAACATCATCACCTCCCTCGGCGAAAAAGATCTATACTATGCGGGAGTGACTCGACGTTGGAAGCGACACCTCCAACGCATGCTTTATGTCCAAGGGGACGACCCCTTGAGGTAAATTCCGAATCGATGATGGACATGTCATATGATGAGCTCACTTCATTTTGCAAACATTCTTGAGAAATATGACATGTTAAGAAAAGATAATAAAAGATGAAAAAAGGACTTGCTTGCATGCATAAAGAACATGACTCACTTAGAGATAACATTGCATGCTTAGAAAAAGATAACAAAAGTTGAAAAAGAAATTTGATTGCATGCATGTAGAAAATGATTCTTTTAGAATAAACTTGCATGTTTAGAAAAGGAAAATAAAGATTTGAAAAATGAAAATGTTTCCTTGCTTTCAAAATTGAATGATCTTTGTGAAGGGAACAATATTTTGAAAAATGATATTGCTATGGTGGAACAACAAATGAAAGTATTTTACAAGAAAATAAATCTTTAAAGAAAATTTGTTTGAAAAAGAAAAGGATATGTTTTTCAAAAGAAAAAAGAAAAATGATTCTTTATCTCACCATGCTTTACATGCCACAACTAATGAGATTAAGAATTTGAAAATAAAATGGATGGTTTGAGTTCAACTTTGAACTCTTGTGCTTTTAATCATTCTAGGTTGGAGTCAATGTTTTTCAAAGAAACAAACTCCACACATTCATGCACATCATAACCATGCATTTGCTTATGTTGCACAACATGACCACACTCCTACACATAAGCATACTAAGGTGTACACATGTACACATTGTGGCCGCAAAGGCCATTTAGCAAATATTGTTTTTGATAAGAAACCTCATTTATATTTTGCTAAGTATAAAGATTTTGGGGATCCTTACAATAAAGCTACCCAAGACCAAAGAAAAAAAAGTGTTATGGTACCAAAACCCCACCCTTTGATTTTGATGTAGGTGAGGGCTCTCACAAAACGTGAGAGGATTGGTGCCTTGATAGCGGATGCAATGGACATGATGGACAAACTTTTGGATGCATTGCTATCAAGGAGATTTTGGTGGGAAAGACCACCATATTTTGGAGCTTTGGAGTTGGTAACAATTTCTAAACTCCTATTTTTTATGTTCATGCTTGTTCATCCATAATATTCATAGCATGTTCATGTTTTAAGATTTTATGTGCTTCATGTGATAATTACATGCTTAGATGTAGAATGTGTCAAACTTGTATGTATACATATACAAATAGTGAATTACAATTGATTCATATATAATTGAACTTCATGCTCATTTGTATCCACTATATGCACATGTATAGGCTAGTTTTGATGATTCTCCTTCATACATGTTTTTGCCTATTTTAGTGATTTACTTCATGTATATGCATTTTGAATTCAAATCTAATAATATACATGTATACCATGAGTCTCTTGCTTTCATGCAAACACATTTGATATACTCTTTTATATTTGGGATATGTATGTGTATTGTTAGGATTGGATGAATCATACATATACCATGAAGATTGTTGATTTTATGAAAAATGATTTTGAGATGATGAAAATGATTTTTATGTGTTGTTTAATAAATTTGAATAGTCTTATTTGATTTAAGCTTCATAGACTATTTTCATAAAGATACTATTTACATAACCTTTGAACACTCAATCTTAAGAAATATATAATTTTGAGCTTTATGGAATATGAGTGCTTGAACTTTTATGTATTTAGTATTATTCATGAAAAACATATGATCTTATATTCTTTAAGGATCTTTAACTAGTTTGTCAAAAATCCATTTAAACTAGTTATCTATTCTTAATTGATGCACATGATTCTATTTCTTGTATGATCTCAAAATTTACTTACACTTCATGATTTGAATATTAGTTTAAATGTTAGTTTCTGTCAACACTTGGATTTATACTTGTACACATTATGGACCACAAATAATCTATATATGATTGGATTTGATTGCTTATTTGTGCCATTAGGTGTGCTAGTATAGCTTAGTTTTGGATGATCATTACATTTTAAACTTGTATTCCCATTTTGGACTTATGATTTGACCATGTGCTTTTCATTTCATGTATATGTTTATTTTGCCAAAACATTAAGATATACATGGATACCTCTTGAGTCATTTGCTTTTCATGCAAATCTATTTATATAGACTCAATTGTGTTTAAGAGATATGTATGTATACTTATTGCATTGACTAAACATACATATGCCATGAAATATAATTGTTGATTTTCATGTATTAAAAATTTGTGATGATTTTTGTGTTATCAAATTTAAAGGAATATTGAGTTTTATTGCCATTTTCATGATACCTTGCTCCACATAACACTAGTCACTCACTTCTTTGTGATATGGACTTTATGGATAGAGTGTTTTTAGTGCCATGTGATTACTTTGTGAAAACCTTTTGATTTATTCCTTGGTTGAAGGATTTCTTACTAGTTGTTAAACATTTCCATTTAACTAGTTCGAATTCTTCAAGTGGTAGATTAGGTGATATATACACCTAAGCTTATTATTCTATTGGTATCATTGGTTATTTGCAAATTGGTATCAATATGAACCTTTTGGTATATACTCATATTTTGCTTTTCCTATATATGTATGTATCCATCTCAATTGATATAATTTCTCATACATATATATGATAGTTTTTGTGCTTGTTTTACAATTGGTATCTTTTGAAGCACAAAGATTGTTGATACTAAGCTTAATTAGAATTTCAAATTGTATCCCATAATAAGCTTGTGCATTGTGTTTTGAAATTAGTATCAAAACTCAAAAAAAAATTTTAGAAAAATTCAAAATTTTTGATTTGTATTGTCTATATGCAAGGAAGCTTACATCTCTTCCATATGTAGATTCATGTTGAGTGTATTGTGTATTGAGAAGCTTAACATCTTTTCTTTATGTGGTACACGTGTGTAGGGGG
>JAVJIF010032319.1:0-192180 GCA_038442645.1 Agave tequilana
TGTTGGCCCAAAGGCCCATCACTCTAGTTTTGATGATGATCAACTCATGAAGTTATGATTACTAATGATCTTGTGTTTAATTAGTGACATATTCATTATCAAGATCTTAGTAGGTGTGGAGCTTCAACAAAGGATTTAAAGTCAAGTTGGAAGCTAGCACCGGTTGATTCACGAGCCTATGCATCAAGACCATATCTAGAGATGAGCTCGGTGGATTGCACTTGGACCAAGTCAAGAAGATGAGAAGCCTTCAAGGGAAGACTTCAAGAAGTTGAAGACTTGTGTCTAGGTATAAGATTTGTATTTTATTTTAGATAAAATTAAAGGATAGAATAGTTGGTGATTGCTCAAGTTATATCACACACACACTCTTGATAGAACTCTTGATAGGATTGCTTTCATAAAAGATTTCTATGTCTTAGAAAAGAATTTTTATTTTGGAAAAAGATTTTTTTCTTTTGTGACAAAATATCTACTTTGGTTTTTGTATTTCTATATATACACATCTTTAACCAAAACCAAGTTATATGCTTAATGACAAAAACATAGATATATCATTATGATTGTGTAGTGGATCATATCCATACACACTATACTTTAAATGAACTCAAATATCTTGTTTTTGTATTTTGTGAAGTTATGGAAAAGAAGTTTTAGAAAAACAATTTTTAGAAAAACATTTTTATTGTGATTAAAACTATTTTTTAGATTTACTGTGAATTTATGGGTTTTTTATTGAGTGAAAAGACCTATTTTCAAATCCCGTAACTGTGCAGACCTGGAACTGGCTGACAGGCCTTTCCGGTCGACCGAGTCGGTCGACCGCTCCATGGCCCGGTCGATCTCGCGGTCGACCGACGTTCACAGACTTGTGCACGTCTGGCAGCACAGTGGCCGGTCGACCGGACGGTCGACCGCTGGAGACTGCGGTGCTCACGGGTAGATTCGGTCGACCGGGCCGGTCGACCGTAGAGCCCCAACGGTCGGATTTTTTGACCGTTGGCGGTCGACCGACCCGGTCGACCGACTGTACTGACAGAACCCACGGCTAGGTTTCTGGCAGCCTATAAATTGGGTTTTTGTCATTGTTTTCAATACAAGATTTTTGGAGACCTTAGAGCCTGTTTTTCTCATATTCATTTCAGAGGTTTTTCTCCACAAAAATAGTGAGCTAAATACTTCCAATCAAAAGGGAAGATTTTATAAGAGTGTAAAAGTGATTTCTTGAGATTTTCACCAAGAGATTCTTTCCTTGCTTTCTCACACAAACACTTGAGCATCCATTGAGCTATTCATCCTATAGGTGTTGTAGTGAGAGCTTTTGTAGGTGATCAAGTGTTTAGATCACCAAGATTTCATCTTGTACTTTGAGGAGACGGGCAAGTGTGTCTTGTGGTTGTTTAGGGTTCGGGTGCGAACTCTTGTAGCTTGAGGTGCGGCCTCGACGAGCCGGTGGGCTTGTGGTGTGTAAGGGACTTTGGGAGTCCGAGGGCTTGTAGGTGTTGCGGCACCAAGGAGAGATCCGGTTGGATCGTGCATAGTGGAAATCCTTCGTGTGTCGAAGGCGGGGATGTAGAGCAAGTGTGCTCGAACCTCGAAACATACCCTTGTGTTTGCGATTGCTCTTTCTCTCTCTCTTGTCTCTTTATTTATATCTTGCATTCAATTATTGTCTATCTTTATATGCATGATATTCACTTGTGCTCATATTTGCTATACTTGCTTGGGATTGTTGTTAACACTAGTATTCAACCAAGAGAGCCAACGCGGCACCTCAACCCATTCAAGGGGAATCTAGAGGAGTTTGTCCAGAGCCTCGCAAGGGGAATTCGGCAACACTCTTGTGTTATACATAAGTGTTCAATTAAAAGAAGTTTAATTTGGTCAACTTAGTTTTAATTCCGCATTATTTGTTCATAAGTGACCATTAGATTAGCCATCACCTATTCACCCCCCCCCTCTAGGTGATCTTACAATTGGTATCAGAGCCAAGTGCTCTTGATATTGGGTCTAACAACCTAGAGTTAAAGATCCTACTTTTAGGCTAATCACAATATTTTGTACACACACCATGGACTTCATGTCCCACCCACCTTTGACATCCTTACATCCAATTTGGAAGGTTAAGATGTCATTGTACCTCAAAGCTTAGGATTTCATGTCTATCTTGCCACTACTAATAATGCTTATTCTTTAGATGGTAAGAACATTGAGGCTAATGCAAAAGCCCTTCATGCTATCAAGTCAACCCTAAATGATGATTATTTATCTAGGGTTTCTAATGTTGAATCGGCTTTTGTAGTATGGAACATCATCACCTCCCTCGCGAAAAAGATCTATACTATGCGGGGAGTGACTCGGACGTTGGAAGCGACACCTCCAACGCATTCTTTATGGTCCAAGGGGATGACCCCTTGAGGTAAATTCCGAATCCGATGATGAGGACATGTCATATGATGAGCTCACTTCATTTTGCCAAACAATTCTTGAGAAATATGACATGTTAAGAAATGATAATAAAAAGATGAAAAAGGACATTGCTTGCATGCATAAGAACATGACTCACTTAGAGATAACATTGCATGCTTAGAAAAAGATAACAAAAGTTGGAAAAAGAAATTTGATTGCATGCATGTAGAAAATGATTCTTTTAGAAATAAACTTGCATGTTTAGAAAAGGAAAATAAAGATTTGAAAAATGAAAATTTTCCTTGCTTTCAAAATTGAATGATCTTTGTGAAGGGAACATATTTTGAAAAATGATATTGCTATGGTGGAACAACAAAAGAATGTATTTTTAAGAAAATAAATCTTTAAAAAGAAAATTTGTTGAAAAAGAAAAGGATAATGTTTTTCAAAAGAAAAAGAAAAATGATTCTTTATCTCACCATGCTTTACATGACACAACTAATGAGATTAAGAATTGAAAAATAAAATGGATGGTTTGAGTTCAACTTTGAACTCTTGTGCTTTTAATCATTCTAGGTTGGAGTCAATGTTTTCAAAGAAACAAACTCCACACATTCATGCACATCATAACCATGCATTTGCTTATGTTGCACAACATGACCACACTCCTACACATAAGCATACTAAGGTGTACACATGTACACATTGTGGCCGCAAAGGCCATTTAGCAAAATATTGTTTTGATAAGAAACCTCATTTATATTTTGCTAAGTATAAAAGATTTTGGGATCCTTACAATAAAGCTAACCCCAAAGGACCCAAAAGTATGGGTACCAAAACCCCCACCCTTTGATTTTGATGTAGGTGAGGGCTCTCACAAAACGTGAGAGGATTGGTGCCTTGATAGCGGATGCAATGGACATGATGGACAAACTTTTGGATGCATTGCTATCAAGGAGATTTTGGTGGGAAAGACCACCATATTTGGAGCTTTGGAGTTGGTAACAATTTCTAAACTCCTATTTTTTATGTTCATGCTTGTTCATCCATAATATTCATAGCATGTTCATGTTTTAAGATTTATGTGCTTCATGTGATAATTACATGCTTAGATGTAGAATGTGTCAAACTTATGTATACATATACAAATAGTGAATTACAATTGATTCATATATAATTGAACTTCATGCTCATTTGTATCCACTATATGCACATGTATAGGCTAGTTTTGATGATTCTCCTTCATACATGTTTTTGCCTATTTTAGTGATTTACTTCATGTATATGCATTTTGAATTCAAATCTAATAAATATACATGTATACCATGAGTCTCTTGCTTTCATGCAAACACATTTGATAGACTCTTTTATATTTGGGATATGTATGTGTATTGTTAGGATTGGATGAATCATACATATACCATGAAGATTGTTGATTTTATGAAAAATGATTTTGAGATGATGAAAATGATTTTTATGTGTTGTTTAATAAAATTTGAATAGTCTTATTTGATTTAAGCTTCATAGACTATTTTCATAAAGATACTATTTACATAACCTTTGAACACTCAATCTTTAAGAAAATATATAATTTTGAGCTTTATGGAATATGAGTGCTTGAACTTTTATGTATTTAGTATTATTCATGAAAAACATATGATCTTATATTCTTTAAGGATCTTTAACTAGTTTGTCAAAAATCCATTTAAATAGTTATCTATTCTTAAATTGATGCACATGATTCTATTTCTTGTATGATCTCAAAATTTACTTACACTTCATGATTTGAATATTAGTTTAAATGTTAGTTTCTGTCAACACTTGGATTTATACTTGTACACATTATGGACACAAATAAATCTATATATGATTGGATTTGATTGCTTATTTGTGCCCATTAGGTGTGCTAGTATAGCTTAGTTTTGATGATCATTACATTTTTAAACTTGTATTCCCATTTTGGACTTATGATTTGACCATGTGCTTTTCATTTCATGTATATGTTTATTTTGCCAAAACATTAAGATATACATGGATACCTCTTGAGTCATTTGCTTTTCATGCAAATCTATTTATATAGACTCAATTGTGTTTAAGAGATATGTATGTATACTTATTGCATTGACTAAACATACATATGCCATGAAATATAATTGTTGATTTTCATGTATTAAAAATTTGTGATGATTTTCGTGTTATCAAAATTAAAGGAATATTGAGTTTTATTGCCATTTTCATGATACCTTGCTCCACATAACACTAGTCACTCACTTCTTTGTGATATGGACTTTATGGATAGAGTGTTTTTAGTGCCATGTGATTTACTTGTGAAAAACCTTTTGATTTATTCCTTGGTTGAAGGATTTCTTACTAGTTGTTAAACATTTCCATTTAACTAGTTCGAATTCTTCAAGTGGTAGATTATGTGATATATACACCTAAGCTTATTTTTCTATTGGTATCATTGGTTATTTGCAATTGGTATCAATATGAACCTTTTTGTATATACTCATATTTTGCTTTTCCTATATATGTATGTATCCATCTCAATTGATATAATTTCTTCATACATATATATGATAGTTTTTGTGCTTGTTTTACAATTGGTATCTTTTGAAGCACAAAGATTGTTGATGCTAAGCTTAATTAGAATTTCAAATTGATATCCCATAATAAGCTTGTGCATTGTGTTTTGAAATTAGTATCAAAAACTCAAAAAAAAATTTTTAAGAAAAATTCAAATTTTTGATTTGTATTGTCTATATGCAAGGAGAGCTTAACATCTCTTCCATATGTAGATTCATGTTGAGTGTATTGTGTATTGAGAAGCTTAACATCTTTTCTTTATGTGGTACACGTGTGTAGGGGGGAGCTTCACATCTCCTCTTATGCATTACATAATATGTGTTATGTGAATTGGGGCTTATCATCCCTTCTTCATGTAATGCATATGTGTAGGGAAGCTAACTTAGCGTCTTCCTCTTCATGAATTTATATCGCATATAAATTTTATTGATTGTTTTGATTACCCCTCTTTGATTTCATTGTTTTTGACAAAAAGGGGGAGAAAATTTGTTTGATGTATTTTTACTTTGAACCCTTTGTTGATGATTGACAAAAAGGGGGAGAAGTATTTGTAAGTATTTGTGATATATGCATGTCTTCCTTGCTTAAGGGGGAGTAAGATTTATGTTTTATGCATATATGTCTTTGATTTGCAAATAGGAGAAAAAGATTTGATTTAAGATTTGATTTATATGATTGCATCTCCTACATTTGCATACATGTCATATGCTTCATTGCCATATCTTATTATTTATGTCTATGCATGAGTTAAGGGGGAGCTTCTTTGAAGCTTTACTTTAATCCATGCATATATAACGTCATGAGTTTTGTCATCATCAAAAGGGGGAGATTGTTGGCCCAAAGGCCCATCACTCTAGTTTTGATGATGATCAACTCATGAAGTTATGATTACTAATGATCTTGTGTTTAATTAGTGACAGATTCATTATCAAGATCTTAGTAGGTGTGGAGCTTCAACAAAGGATTTAAAGTCAAGTTGGAAGCTAGCACCGGTTGATTCACGAGCCTATGCATCAAGACCACATCTAGAGATGAGCTCGGTGGATTGCACTTGGACCAAGTCAAGAAGATGAGAAGCCTTCAAGGGAAGACTTCAAGAAGTTGAAGACTTGTGTCTAGGTATAAGATTTGTATTTTTATTTTAGATAAAATGTAAAGGATAGAATAGTTGGTGGATTGCTCAAGTTATATCACACACACACTCTTGATAGAACTCTTGATAGGATTGCTTTCATAAAAGATTTCTATGTCTTAGAAAAGAATTTTTATTTTGGAAAAAGATTTTTTCTTTGTGACAAAATATCTACTTTGGTTTTTGGTATTTCTATTATACACATCTTTAACCAAAACCAAGTTATATGCTTAATGACAAAAACATAGATATATCATTATGATTGTGTAGTGGATCATATCCATACACACTATACTTAAATGAACTCAAATATCTTGTTTTTGTATTTTGTGAAGTTATGGAAAAACAAGTTTTAGAAAAACATATTTTTAGAAAAACATTTTTATTGTGATTAAAACTATTTTTTAGATTTACTGTGAATTTATGGGATTTTTATTGAGTGAAAAGACCTATTTTCAAATCCCGTAACTGTGCAGACCTGGAACTGGCTGACAGGCCTTTCCGGTCGACCGAGTCGGTCGACCGCTCCATGGCCGGTCGATCTCGCGGTCGACCGACGTGCACAGACTTGTGCACGTCTGGCAGCACAGTGGCCGGTCGACCGGGACGGTCGACCGCTGGAGACTGCGGTGCTCACGGGTAGATTCGGTCGACCGGGCCGGTCGACCGCAGAGCCCCAACGGTCGGATTTTTGACCGTTGGCGGTCGACCGACCCGTCGACCGACTGTACTGACAGAACCCAACGGCTAGGTTTCTGGCAGCCTATAAATTGGGGTTTTGTCATTGTTTTCAATACAAGATTTTTGGAGACTTGAGCCTGTTTTCTCATATTCTTTGAGAGTTTTTCTCCACAAAATAGAGAGCTAATACTTCCAATCAAAAGGGAGTTTTTATAAGAGTGTAAAAGTGATTCTTTAGATTTTCACCAAAGCTTCTTTCCTTGCTTTCTCACACAAACACTTGAGCATCCATTGAGCTATTCATCCTATAGGTGTTGTAGTGAGAGTTTTTGTAGGTGATCAAGTGTTTAGATCACCAAGATTTCATCTTGTACTTTGAGGAGACGGGCAAGTGTGCTCGTGGTTGTTTAGGGTTCGGGTGCGAACTCTTGTAGCTTGAGGTGCGGCCTCGACGAGCCGGTGGGCTTGTGGTGTGTAAGGGACTTTGGGAGTCCGAGGGCTTGTAGGTGTTGCGGCACCAAGGAGAGATCCGGTTGGATCGTGCATAGTGGAAATCCTTCGTGTGTCGAAGGCGGGGATGTAGAGCAAGTGTGCTCGAACCTCGAAACATACCCTTGTGTTTGCGATTGCTCTTTCTCTCTCTCTTGTCTCTTATTTATATCTTGCATTCAATTATTGTCTATCTTTATATGCATGATATTCACTTGTGCTCATATTTGCTATACTTGCTTGGGATTGTTGTTAACACTAGTATTCAACAAGAGAGCCAACGCGGCACCTCAACCCATTCAAGGGGAATCTAGAGGAGTTTGTCCAGAGCCTCGCAAGGGGAATTCGGCAACACTCTTGTGTTATACATAAGTGTTCAATTAAAAGAAGTTTTATTTGGTCAACTTAGTTTTAATTCCGCATTATTTGTTCATAAGTGACCATTAGATTAGCCATCACCTATTCACCCCCCCTCTAGGTGATCTTACAATTGGTATCAGAGCCAAGTGCTCTTGATATTGGGTCTAACAACCTAGAGTTAAAGATCCTACTTTAGGCTAATCACAATATTTTGTACACACACCATGGACTTCATGTCACCACCCACCTTTGACATCCTAACATCCAAATTTGGAAGGTTAAGATGTCATTGTTCCTCAAAGCCTTAGGATTTCATGTCTATCTTGCCACTACTAATAATGAATATTCTTTAGATGGTAAGAACATTGAGGCTAATGCAAAGCCCTTCATGCTATTAAGTCAACCCTAAATGATGATTATTTATCTAGGGTTTCTAATGTTGAATCGGCTTTTGTAGTATGGAACATCATCACCTCCCTCGGCGAAAAAGATCTATACTATGCGGGGAGTGACTCGGACGTTGGAAGCGACACCTCCAACGCATGCTTTATGGTCCAAGGGGATGACCCCCTTGAGGTAAATTCCGAATCCGATGATGAGGACATGTCATATGATGAGCTCACTTCATTTTGCCAAACAATTCTTGAGAAATATGACATGTAAGAAAGATAATAAAAAGATGAAAAAGGACATTGCTTGCATGCATAAAGAACATGACTCACTTAGAGATAACATTGCATGCTTAGAAAAAGATAACAAAAGTTGGAAAAAGAAATTTGATTGCATGCATGTAGAAAATGATTCTTTTAGAAATAAACTTGCATGTTTAGAAAAGGAAAATAAAGATTTGAAAAATGAAAATGTTTCCTTGCTTTCAAATTGAATGATCTTTGTGAAGGGAACAATATTTTGAAAAATGATATTGCTATGGTGGAACAACAAAAAGAAAGTATTTTACAAGAAAATAAATCTTTAAAAAGAAAATTTGTTGAAAAAGAAAAGGATAATGTTTTTCAAAAGAAAAAGAAAAATGATTCTTTATCTCACCATGCTTTACATGCCACAACTAATGAGATTAAGAACTTGAAAAATAAAATGGATGGTTTGAGTTCAACTTTGAACTCTTGTGCTTTTAATCATTCTAGGTTGGAGTCAATGTTTTCAAAGAAACAAACTCCACACATTCATGCACATCATAACCATGCATTTGCTTATGTTGCACAACATGACCACACTCCTACACATAAGCATACTAAGGTGTACACATGTACACATTGTGGCCGCAAAGGCCATTTAGCAAAATATTGTTTTGATAAGAAACCTCATTTATATTTTGCTAAGTATAAAAGATTTTGGGATCCTTACAATAAAGCTAACCCCAAAGGACCCAAGAAAGTATGGGTACCAAAACCCCCACCCTTTGATTTTGATGTAGGTGAGGGCTCTCACAAAACGTGAGAGGATTGGTGCCTTGATAGCGGATGCAATGGACATGATGGACAAACTTTTGGATGCATTGCTATCAAGGAGATTTTGGTGGGAAAGACCACCATATTTGGAGCTTTGGAGTTGGTAACAATTTCTAAACTCCTATTTTTTATGTTCATGCTTGTTCATCCATAATATTCATAGCATGTTCATGTTTTAAGATTTTATGTGCTTCATGTGATAATTACATGCTTAGATGTAGAATGTGTCAAACTTGTATGTATACATATACAAATAGTGAATTACAATTGATTCATATATAATTGAACTTCATGCTCATTTGTATCCACTATATGCACATGTATAGGCTAGTTTTGATGATTCTCCTTCATACATGTTTTTGCCTATTTTAGTGATTTACTTCATGTATATGCATTTTGAATTCAAATCTAATAAATATACATGTATACCATGAGTCTCTTGCTTTCATGCAAACACATTTGATAGACTCTTTTATATTTGGGATATGTATGTGTATTGTTAGGATTGGATGAATCATACATATACCATGAAGATTGTTGATTTTATGAAAAATGATTTTGAGATGATGAAAATGATTTTTATGTGTTGTTTAATAAAATTTGAATAGTCTTATTTGATTTAAGCTTCATAGACTATTTTCATAAAGATACTATTTACATAACCTTTGAACACTCAATCTTTAAGAAAATATATAATTTTGAGCTTTATGGAATATGAGTGCTTGAACTTTTATGTATTTAGTATTATTCATGAAAAACATATGATCTTATATTCTTTAAGGATCTTTAACTAGTTTGTCAAAAATCCATTTAAACTAGTTATCTATTCTTAAATTGATGCACATGATTCTATTTCTTGTATGATCTCAAAATTTACTTACACTTCATGATTTGAATATTAGTTTAAATGTTAGTTTCTGTCAACACTTGGTTTATACTTGTACACATTATGGACCACAAATAAATCTATATATGATTGGATTTGATTGCTTATTTGTGCCCATTAGGTGTGCTAGTATAGCTTAGTTTTGATGATCATTACATTTTTAAACTTGTATTCCCATTTTGGACTTATGATTTGACCATGTGCTTTTCATTTCATGTATATGTTTATTTTGCCAAAACATTAAGATATACATGGATACCTCTTGAGTCATTTGCTTTTCATGCAAATCTATTTATATAGACTCAATTGTGTTTAAGAGATATGTATGTATACTTATTGCATTGACTAAACATACATATGCCATGAAATATAATTGTTGATTTTCATGTATTAAAAATTTGTGATGATTTTCGTGTTATCAAAATTTAAAGGAATATTGAGTTTTATTGCCATTTTCATGATACCTTGCTCCACATAACACTAGTCACTCACTTCTTTGTGATATGGACTTTATGGATAGAGTGTTTTTAGTGCCATGTGATTTACTTGTGAAAAACCTTTTGATTTATTCCTTGGTTGAAGGATTTCTTACTAGTTGTTAAACATTTCCATTTAACTAGTTCGAATTCTTCAAGTGGTAGATTATGTGATATATACACCTAAGCTTATTTTTCTATTGGTATCATTGGTTATTTGCAATTGGTATCAATATGAACCTTTTTGGTATATACTCATATTTGCTTTTCCTATATATGTATGTATCCATCTCAATTGATATAATTTCTTCATACATATATATGATAGTTTTTGTGCTTGTTTTACAATTGGTATCTTTTGAAGCACAAAGATTGTTGATGCTAAGCTTAATTAGAATTTCAAATTGGTATCCCATAATAAGCTTGTGCATTGTGTTTTGAAATTAGTATCAAAAACTCAAAAAAAAAATTTTAAGAAAAATTCAAAATTTTTGATTTGTATTGTCTATATGCAAGGAGAGCTTAACATCTCTTCCATATGTAGATTCATGTTGAGTGTATTGTGTATTGAGAAGCTTAACATCTTTTCTTTATGTGGTACACGTGTGTAGGGGGAGCTTCACATCTCCTCTTATGCATTACATAATATGTGTTATGTGAATTGGGGCTTATCATCCCTTCTTCATGTAATGCATATGTGTAGGGAAGCTAACTTAGCGTCTTCCTCTTCATGAATTTATATCGCATATAAATTTTATTGATTGATTTGATTACCCCTCTTTGATTTCATTATTTTGACAAAAAGGGGGAGAAAATTTGTTTGATGTATTTTACTTTGAACCCTTTGTTGATGATTGACAAAAAGGGGGAGAAGTATTTGTGATATATGCATGTCTTCCTTGCTTAAGGGGGAGTAAGATTTATGTTTTATGCATATATGTCTTTGATTTGCAAATAGGAGAAAAAGATTTGATTTAAGATTTGATTTATATGATTGCATCTCCTACATTTGCATACATGTCATATGCTTCATTGCCATATCTTATTATTTATGTCTATGCATGAGTTAAGGGGGAGCTTCTTTGAAGCTTTACTTTAATCCATGCATATATAACGTCATGAGTTTTGTCATCATCAAAAGGGGGAGATTGTTGGCCCAAAGGCCCATCACTCTAGTTTTGATGATGATCAACTCATGAAGTTATGATTACTAATGATCTTGTGTTTAATTAGTGACAGATTCATTATCAAGATCTTAGTAGGTGTGGAGCTTCAACAAAGGATTTAAAGTCAAGTTGGAAGCTAGCACCGGTTGATTCACGAGCCTATGCATCAAGACCACATCTAGAGATGAGCTCGGTGGATTGCACTTGGACCAAGTCAAGAAGATGAGAAGCCTTCAAGGGAAGACTTCAAGAAGTTGAAGACTTGTGTCTAGGTATAAGATTTGTATTTTTATTTTAGATAAAATGTAAAGGATAGAATAGTTGGTGGATTGCTCAAGTTATATCACACACACACTCTTGATAGAACTCTTGATAGGATTGCTTTCATAAAAGATTTCTATGTCTTAGAAAAGAATTTTTATTTTGGAAAAAGATTTTTTCTTTGTGACAAAATATCTACTTTGGTTTTTGGTATTTCTATTATACACATCTTTAACCAAAACCAAGTTATATGCTTAATGACAAAAACATAGATATATCATTATGATTGTGTAGTGGATCATATCCATACACACTATACTTTAAATGAACTCAAATATCTTGTTTTTGTATTTTGTGAAGTTATGGAAAAACAAGTTTTAGAAAAACATATTTTTAGAAAAACAGTTTTTATTGTGATTAAAACTATTTTTTAGATTTACTATGAATTTATGGGATTTTTATTGAGTGAAAAGACCTATTTTCAAATCCCGTAACTGTGCAGACCTGGAACTGGCTGACAGGCCTTTCCGGTCGACCGAGTCGGTCGACCGCTCCATGGCCGGTCGATCTCGCGGTCGACCGACGTGCACAGACTTGTGCACGTCTGGCAGCACAGTGGCCGGTCGACCGGGACGGTCGACCGCTGGAGACTGCGGTGCTCACGGGTAGATTCGGTCGACCGGGCCGGTCGACCGCAGAGCCCCAACGGTCGGATTTTTGACCGTTGGCGGTCGACCGACCCGGTCGACCGACTGTACTGACAGAACCCAACGGCTAGGTTTCTGGCAGCCTATAAATTGGGGTTTTGTCATTGTTTTCAATACAAGATTTTTGGAGACCTTGAGCCTGTTTTCTATATTCTTTCAGAGGTTTTTCTCCACAAAAATAGAGAGAAATACTTCCATCAAAAGGGAGATTTTATAAGAGTGTAAAAGTGATTCTTGAGATTTTCACCAAAGATTCTTTCCTTGCTTTCTCACACAAACACTTGAGCATCCATTGAGCTATTCATCCTATAGGTGTTGTAGTGAGAGCTTTTGTAGGTGATCAAGTGTTTAGATCACCAAGATTTCATCTTGTACTTTGAGGAGACGGGCAAGTGTGCTCGTGGTTGTTTAGGGTTCGGGTGCGAACTCTTGTAGCTTGAGGTGCGGCCTCGACGAGCCGGTGGGCTTGTGGTGTGTAAGGGACTTTGGGACTCCGAGGGCTTGTAGGTGTTGCGGCACCAAGGAGAGATCCGGTTGGATCGTGCATAGTGGAAATCCTTCGTGTGTCGAAGGCGGGGATGTAGAGCAAGTGTGCTCGAACCTCGAAACATACCTTTGTGTTTGCGATTGCTCTTTCTCTCTCTCTTGTCTCTTATTTATATCTTGCATTCAATTATTGTCTATCTTTATATGCATGATATTCACTTGTGCTCATATTTGCTATACTTGCTTGGGATTGTTGTTAACACTAGTATTCAACCAAGAGAGCCAACGCGGCACCTCAACCCATTCAAGGGGAATCTAGAGGAGTTTGTCCAGAGCCTCGCAAGGGGAATTCGGCAACACTCTTGTGTTATACATAAGTGTTCAATTAAAAGAAGTTTAATTTGGTCAACTTAGTTTTAATTCCGCATTATTTGTTCATAAGTGACCATTAGATTAGCCATCACCTATTCACCCCCCCCCTCTAGGTGATCTTACAATTGGTATCAGAGCCAAGTGCTCTTGATATTGGGTCTAACAACCTAGAGTTAAAGATCCTACTTTTAGGCTAATCACAATATTTTGTACACACACCATGGACTTCATGTCCCACCCACCTTTGACATCCTTAACATCCAAATTTGGAAGGTTAAGATGTCATTGTACCTCAAAGCCTTAGGATTTCATGTCTATCTTGCCACTACTAATAATGCTTATTCTTTAGATGGTAAGAACATTGAGGCTAATGCAAAAGCCCTTCATGCTATCAAGTCAACCCTAAATGATGATTATTTATCTAGGGTTTCTAATGTTGAATCGGCTTTATAGTATGGAACATCATCACCTCCCTCGGCGAAAAAGATCTATACTATGCGGGGAGTGACTCGGACGTTGGAAGCGACACCTCCAACGCATGCTTTATGGTCCAAGGGGATGACCCCCTTGAGGTAAATTCCGAATCCGATGATGAGGACATGTCATATGATGAGCTCACTTCATTTTGCCAAACAATTCTTGAGAAATATGACATGTTAAGAAAGATAATAAAAAGATGAAAAAGGACATTGCTTGCATGCATAAAGAACATGACTCACTTAGAGATAACATTGCATGCTTAGAAAAAGATAACAAAAGTTGGAAAAAGAAATTTGATTGCATGCATGTAGAAAATGATTCTTTTAGAAATAAACTTGCATGTTTAGAAAAGGAAAATAAAGATTTGAAAAATGAAAATGTTTCCTTGCTTTCAAAATTGAATGATCTTTGTGAAGGGAACAATATTTTGAAAAATGATATTGCTATGGTGGAACAACAAAAAGAATGTATTTTACAAGAAAATAAATCTTTAAAAGAAAATTTGTTGAAAAAGAAAAGGATAATGTTTTTCAAAAGAAAAAGAAAAATGATTCTTTATCTCACCATGCTTTACATGCCACAACTAATGAGATTAAGAATTTGAAAAATAAAATGGATGGTTTGAGTTCAACTTTGAACTCTTGTGCTTTTAATCATTCTAGGTTGGAGTCAATGTTTTCAAAGAAACAAACTCCACACATTCATGCACATCATAACCATGCATTTGCTTATGTTGCACAACATGACCACACTCCTACACATAAGCATACTAAGGTGTACACATGTACACATTGTGGCCGCAAAGGCCATTTAGCAAAATATTGTTTTGATAAGAAACCTCATTTATATTTTGCTAAGTATAAAAGATTTTGGGATCCTTACAATAAAGCTAACCCCAAAGGACCCAAGAAAGTATGGGTACCAAAACCCCCACCCTTTGATTTTGATGTAGGTGAGGGCTCTCACAAAACGTGAGAGGATTGGTGCCTTGATAGCGGATGCAATGGACATGATGGACAAACTTTTGGATGCATTGCTATCATGGAGATTTTGGTGGGAAAGACCACCATATTTGGAGCTTTGGAGTTGGTAACAATTTCTAAACTCCTATTTTTTATGTTCATGCTTGTTCATCCATAATATTCATAGCATGTTCATGTTTTAAGATTTTATGTGTTTCATGTGATAATTACATGCTTAGATGTAGAATGTGTCAAACTTGTATGTATACATATACAAATAGTGAATTACAATTGATTCATATATAATTGAACTTCATGCTCATTTGTATCCACTATATGCACATGTATAGGCTAGTTTTGATGATTCTCCTTCATACATGTTTTTGCCTATTTTAGTGATTTACTTCATGTATATGCATTTTGAATTCAAATCTAATAAATATACATGTATACCATGAGTCTCTTGCTTTCATGCAAACACATTTGATAGACTCTTTTATATTTGGGATATGTATGTGTATTGTTAGGATTGGATGAATCATACATATACCATGAAGATTGTTGATTTTATGAAAAATGATTTTGAGATGATGAAAATGATTTTTATGTGTTGTTTAATAAAATTTGAATAGTCTTATTTGATTTAAGCTTCATAGACTATTTTCATAAAGATACTATTTACATAACCTTTGAACACTCAATCTTTAAGAAAATATATAATTTTGAGCTTTATGGAATATGAGTGCTTGAACTTTTATGTATTTAGTTTTATTCATGAAAAACATTTGATCTTATATTCTTTAAGGATCTTTAACTAGTTTGTCAAAAATCCATTTAAACTAGTTATCTATTCTTAAATTGATGCACATGATTCTATTTCTTGTATGATCTCAAAATTTACTTACACTTCATGATTTGAATATTAGTTTAAATGTTAGTTTCTGTCAACACTTGGTTTATACTTGTACACATTATGGACCACAAATAAATCTATATATGATTGGATTTGATTGCTTATTTGTGCCCATTAGGTGTGCTACTATAGCTTAGTTTTGATGATCATTACATTTTTAAACTTGTATTCCCATTTTGGACTTATAATTTAACCATGTGCTTTTCATTTCATGTATATGTTTATTTTGCCAAAACATTAAGATATACATGGATACCTCTTGAGTCATTTGCTTTTCATGCAAATCTATTTATATAGACTCAATTGTGTTTAAGAGATATGTATGTATACTTATTGCATTGACTAAACATACATATGCCATGAAATATAATTGTTGATTTTCATGTATTAAAAATTTGTGATGATTTTCGTGTTATCAAAATTTAAAGGAATATTGAGTTTTTTGCCATTTTCATGATACCTTGCTCCACATAACACTAGTCACTCACTTCTTTGTGATATGGACTTTATGGATAGAGTGTTTTTAGTGCCATGTGATTTACTTGTGAAAAACCTTTTGATTTATTCCTTGGTTGAAGGATTTCTTACTAGTTGTTAAACATTTCCATTTAACTAGTTCGAATTCTTCAAGTGGTAGATTATGTGATATATACACCTAAGCTTATTTTTCTATTGGTATCATTGGTTATTTGCAATTGGTATCAATATGAACCTTTTTGGTATATACTCATATTTTGCTTTTCCTATATATGTATGTATCCATCTCAATTGATATAATTTCTTCATACATATATATGATAGTTTTTGTGCTTGTTTTACAATTGGTATCTTTTGAAGCACAAAGATTGTTGATGCTAAGCTTAATTAGAATTTCAAATTGGTATCCCATAACAAGCTTGTGCATTGTGTTTTGAAATTAGTATCAAAAACTCAAAAAAAAAAAATTTAAGAAAAATTCAAAATTTTGATTTGTATTGTCTATATGCAAGGAGAGCTTAACATCTCTTCCATATGTAGATTCATGTTGAGTGTATTGTGTATTGAGAAGCTTAACATCTTTTCTTTATGTGGTACACGTGTGTAGGGGGAGCTTCACATCTCCTCTTATGCATTACATAATATGTGTTATGTGAATTGGGGCTTATCATCCCTTCTTCATGTAATGCATATGTGTAGGGAAGCTAACTTAGCGTCTTCCTCTTCATGAATTTATATCGCATATAAATTTTATTAATTGATTTGATTACCCCTCTTTGATTTCATTGTTTTTGACAAAAAGGGGGAGAAAATTTGTTTGATGTATTTTTACTTTGAACCCTTTGTTGATGATTGACAAAAAGGGGGAGAAGTATTTGTGATATATGCATGTCTTCCTTGCTTAAGGGGGAGTAAGATTTATGTTTTATGCATATATGTCTTTGATTTGCAAATAGGAGAAAAAGATTTGATTTAAGATTTGATTTATATGATTGCATCTCCTACATTTGCATACATGTCATATGCTTCATTGCCATATCTTATTATTTATGTCTATGCATGAGTTAAGGGGGAGCTTCTTTGAAGCTTTACTTTAATCCATGCATATATAACGTCATGAGTTTTGTCATCATCAAAAAGGGGGAGATTGTTGGCCCAAAGGCCCATCACTCTAGTTTTGATGATGATCAACTCATGAAGTTATGATTACTAATGATCTTGTGTTTAATTAGTGACAGATTCATTATCAAGATCTTAGTAGGTGTGGAGCTTCAACAAAGGATTTAAAGTCAAGTTGGAAGCTAGCACCGGTTGATTCACGAGCCTATGCATCAAGACCACATCTAGAGATGAGCTCGGTGGATTGCACTTGGACCAAGTCAAGAAGATGAGAAGCCTTCAAGGGAAGACTTCAAGAAGTTGAAGACTTGTGTCTAGGTATAAGATTTGTATTTTTATTTTAGATAAAATGTAAAGGATAGAATAGTTGGTGGATTGCTCAAGTTATATCACACACACACTCTTGATAGAACTCTTGATAGGATTGCTTTCATAAAAGATTTCTATGTCTTAGAAAAGAATTTTTATTTTGGAAAAAGATTTTTTCTTTGTGACAAAATATCTACTTTGGTTTTTGGTATTTCTATTATACACATCTTTAACCAAAACCAAGTTATATGCTTAATGACAAAAACATAGATATATCATTATGATTGTGTAGTGGATCATATCCATACACACTATACTTTAAATGAACTCAAATATCTTGTTTTTGTATTTTGTGAAGTTATGGAAAAAGAAGTTTTAGAAAAACATATTTTTAGAAAACAGTTTTTATTGTGATTAAAACTATTTTTTAGATTTACTGTGAATTTATGGGATTTTATTGAGTGAAAAGACCTATTTTCAAATCCCGTAACTGTGCAGACCTGGAACTGGCTGACAGGCCTTTCCGGTCGACCGAGTCGGTCGACCGCTCCATGGCCGGTCGATCTCGCGGTCGACCGACGTGCACAGACTTGTGCACGTCTGGCAGCACAGTGGCCGGTCGACCGGGACGGTCGACCGCTGGAGACTGCGGTGCTCACGGGTAGATTCGGTCGACCGGGCCGGTCGACCGCAGAGCCCCAACGGTCGGATTTTTGACCGTTGGCGGTCGACCGACCCGGTCGACCGACTGTACTGACAGAACCCAACGGCTAGGTTTCTGGCAGCCTATAAATTGGGGTTTTGTCATTGTTTTCAATACAAGATTTTTGGAGACCTTAGAGCCTGTTTTCTCATATTCATTTCAGAGGTTTTTCTCCACAAAATAGTGAGCTAATACTTCCAATCAAAAGGGAAGATTTTATAAGAGTGTAAAAGTGATTTCTTGAGATTTTCACCAAAGATTCTTTCCTTGCTTTCTCACACAAACACTTGAGCATCCATTGAGCTATTCATCCTATAGGTGTTGTAGTGAGAGCTTTTGTAGGTGATCAAGTGTTTAGATCACCAAGATTTCATCTTGTACTTTGAGGAGACGGGCAAGTGTGCTCGTGGTTGTTTAGGGTTCGGGTGCGAACTCTTGTAGCTTGAGGTGCGGCCTCGACGAGCCGGTGGGCTTGTGGTGTGTAAGGGACTTTGGGAGTCCGAGGGCTTGTAGGTGTTGCGGCACCAAGGAGAGATCCGGTTGGATCGTGCATAGTGGAAATCCTTCGTGTGTCGAAGGCGGGGATGTAGAGTAAGTGTGCTCGAACCTCGAAACATACCCTTGTGTTTGCGATTGCTCTTTCTCTCTCTTGTCTCTTATTTATATCTTGCATTCAATTATTGTCTATCTTTATATGCATGATATTCACTTGTGCTCATATTTGCTATACTTGCTTGGATTGTTGTTAACACTAGTATTCAACCAAGAGAGCCAACGCGGCACCTCAACCCATTCAAGGGGAATCTAGAGGAGCTTGTCCAGAGCCTCGCAAGGGGAATTCGGCAACACTCTTGTGTTATACATAAGTGTTTAATTAAAAGAAGTTTTATTTGGTCATCTTAGTTTTAATTCCGCATTATTTGTTCATAAGTGACCATTAGATTAGCCATCACCTATTCACCCCCCCTCTAGGTGAACTTACAGAGCATGCAGTCTTATCACTAGAAGATGTATTAATAGAAGCATGACAAGAATGAGAAGCAAAATCATTTTTAAAAGCCGGATTTTCCTTTGAAACTAAATCCAATTCTTTTGAAATTAAGATAATTTTATTTTTAAAGAATCATTTTCTTTTACAACAAATCAAGTTTTGAAGATAAAAACTTATTTTTCTGCAAAATAAGATCAAAATCATTTTTATTTTTCAAAAATTCATTTTCTTTCAAAGCAAGGTGGAGTTAGGTTTTCAAGGAATCTCTTTCATTTGAAATCTCAACTCTCTCTTGCAAAACTATATTAAGTTTTGAAAACAAATTTTCATTTTCTTTTCTTATTCAAAACTTTGTACTTTTTCAAAAAGTTTTCACAGAACATAGAAAGCTCTTCATTTAAAGCATTAGCATCCATAGTATTATCATCACATGAAGAACTAGCACAATTATCTAGTTGAGTATACGAAGTTACCTCAAGGGAGTCATTCCCTTGAACTATGAAACAAGCTTGGTCGGACTCATCTCCACTAGATTCCTTCTACAAAATGTATGTCGTTTGTTCCTGGGGAGAAGTCAATGTGTTCCACACTGCAAAAGCGGAATCACAATGAAAAATCAAAGAAATGTGTTCTTTGCTTAATGTTTGCTTTTATGCATCTAAGGCTTGTGTGTTAGCCTCTAGGTACTTGACATTATCAAGATAGGATTTCTAGATAGTGGCATGATAAACATACAATCCTAGGGCTTTGAGATAAGCACTCATTTTAAATTTTCACATGTCGATGTTGGAAACATCATATATGGGAGAGGAAAGAAAATCCATGCATGTAAACTAAATGTGTGCAAAGCAATAGACTAGATTGGCAATGAAGGATCTCACTTCTAGGTGGATAAACCGAATATCAGGAGCGTAAACGTTAATACTAATTGAAAATACACCTAGAGGGGGTGAATAAGTAAAGTGCTAATCTAATGCCAAATGATGCGAAATTTTAGCACTAATTGCTAACACACTATGTGTAACAAGAGTGAGCCTGAATTCCCTAAGAAGGGCTCTGAAACTACTCCTCTAGATTTCTCTAAACTAAGAGTTGAGGTGTTTTATTAGCTCTCTTGGTTGAAAACACAAGTGTGGGCACACAAACTATATCAAACATATATATGAATGAGCAATAGAAGCAAATGCAAGATATAATAGAGAGAGTTAGAAATAGGTCAAACGTAAACACAGTGATATGTTCCGAGGTTCAAGCTACTGCTCTACGTCCCGCCTTCACACAAAGGATTTTCACTATGTCTACACAAGACCTTCCACAAAGGGACCTCCACCGAGGAATTTCAACTACAACTGGGAGTACACAACTCCTCGTCTCAAGCACAAACACCTTTACATAGAGAAAAGGCACAAAGCCAAAGCAAAGAAAAGATTTACATCTTAGTGGTCCAATGATCACAAACTCTCTTGGTGATCTCAAAGTATCATAAACAATTTTTCTCACAATACAAAAATTCTAAAGATAGGGTTTAAATTGAATAGCTCAAGTGTGAGAAAACAAAGTGTTTGGAAAAGAAAATTACAAAGAAACATACTTGAAAAAAACTCTAGATAAATATGAAAATAAAGCACAAAATAAATTTTCAAAAGACTTTTTCTTCGATTTTTCTAACACTTTGAAAACAAATAATAATAGAGAATTGAAGCTCAAAAACTTATTTTTAAAATTTGCTAAAATACTTGAAAAGATGAGAAATTTTGCTCTTAAAATTCTTGGTGAAAACTAGCCTTAAAGACCCATTTATATAAGGGTCTAGAAATATAGCCGTTGGGGTCCAAAATTAGGCCGGCCTGTCGGTCGACTGCCCGGTCGACCGGCCAACGGTCAGAATTCTGACCGCTGGGGTTACCGATTGACCGCTCGATTGATCGCCCCAAGTAAACTTGCCTAACGGTCAGCCGCTCGGTCAACCGAGGCCAAAACTAGAGAGTTCCCTCTCTGGGTTGGTCGACCGACCGATCGACTGGGGCCAGATCCAGAAAGCAAGCTCTCTGGATCGGTTGACCGTGCGATCGATCTGCCCAAGGCCAAGGCAGCTGTGCACGTCCTATGCATATCGATCGATCGAGCTCTGGTCTGGTCGACTGGTCGGTCAACCGTCAGCATGCTCAGGACTGGGTTATAGGGTTTGAAATCTAAGTTATTAAATCCCTATAAAATCTCATAAAATCACATAAAATCTACAAAAATAAGTTCATGTAAATATTTGAAGTACAAATATGTGTGACCAAAATTCAAAACATATTACAAACTATTTGAACTATTTTTGAGGGTCGAAATTTAAGCTTTAAACCTAAAACGGTATTATCCAAAACTTAGAATTTTAAAATGAAAATTCCATTTCTCCAAAACTTGTATAAATACAAAAACATGATATTGAACCACATTTGAAGTATAGTGTGTATGGATAGAATTCAATACACATGTAAATGATATATCTATGTTTTTAACATTAAGCTTCAAAAATAATTCGATAAATACAAAACTTAAAACACATGAACTAGAATCATCAAATAAGTTTTTCTAAACATTTGAACCATCAATGTATATGGATGAAATTCAATATACATATAAATCAAGTAAACTTGTTTTGATTCTTTCTATTCATGAAAATCAAAGATATGTTCTTGAAAATTCAAAACGGTTAAACCGCAGCCAAAACTTTTGAACTTGTGTATGCGTATGTACTTGAGCATATCAAGACAAACTATCCTTACATAAGATCTAACAAAAATAAAACTAAACAAACCAAAATCTTCTCGTTGATCTTCATCTTCAAGACGACTCGATCCAAAGAGCTTGACTTCATCCGAGCACTAGATGCGATCTTGACGGCGAGCTCTTGAATCATCACGTGTTAGCTTCCAAACTAGACCTTGAATCCTTTATTGAAGCTAATCACCTACTAAGATCTTGATCAATATATGATACTTATTAAACACAAGATCATTAGAAAACTTTAACTTCATAAGTTAGTCATCATCAAAACTAAGGTGAAGGGCCTCTGGGTTAATAATAAGTGTTCAATCAATTGAGCTTAACCAAATTTGGCACCTTATTCCTAGACCCTAAGATAGACTAGTGATTGGTACTAATGGATCTTTAGAAATAAGTTGGATGAGTAGAAAAATGTTATTAGGAATAAAGCTAAGTTTGTGGCCTAAGGTTACACCCAAATCGAAGGCATCGATTTTGAGGAAACCTTTGCACCTGTAGCATGGCTAGAAGCTACACGGATGACACTTGTATTTTGTAACATCCCGCTCCCAGAATACGCACTTAGTTGCGTACTCAGATTTTTTTGATCATATTTTTTAATTTACTTCCTATATTTGTTCTGTATTATAAATTATTTATATGATTGTTTTGCCTTGGACTTGGATCGTGGACTCGAGTCAGCCCTAATCTGAACTGGGGACCCGATCCTAGTGTATTACTTGATTTGGTCATTTCAGTAGTCAAATTTAACTTATTTCAGTTTCAAATATCATTTTCTAATATTCTAGATTTTTCATGATTTTCTTGAATTTTTCTGAATTAAATTGAAATCTTCAAAACCGGTTGCCACTGATCGATTCTCAGATTTTTAATTTACAAATGGAGTTGAATTTTTAGAAACGGCTTTCAAATTATTTCTTAAAATCACATTTTCTATCTAAATACATTTTTTAAGATTTTTCTGAATTTAACAAAATTCCATAGGATTTCGTGTCGGCCAGTATCGCTGGTTGATTTCAGGATTTTTAGTTTACAATCAAAATTAAATTTCTAGATTCTACTTTCAGATTGCTTCTTAGAATCATATTTTCTTCTTTAATGTATTTCTGAGATTTTTCAGAATTTATCAAAATCCGACCGAACCGGTGTGGACCAGTATCGACGGTTGACTCCAAAATTTTTAATTTAAGAAAGAGATTTTATTTCTGAAAACCAATTTCACCGTGTACATTAAAATAATATTTACTTTTAAGAATTTTTTTGAGACCTTTCTGAATCAGTCCAATTTTCTGCCATTTTCGGTGTTTTTGGGATTTTCCCGGATCCGGAGTATTATCTATATATTTTTATTTTCTTTCTTTTTCTTTCCTTTTCCATTTTTCCTATCCACTCCCTTTTCTTCTATTTTTCCTTTTTTCTTTCTTTTATTTTTTCCAAAATAATCCTCCACCACACAACACCCAAAATAGCTTCCCCCTTTTCTTTTCTATTTCCTTTTCCTTTTCCTTTTTATCCTTTCTTTTTCTTTCTCATTTTCCTTCTTCTCCCCTGGCGCCAACGCAGCCGCTTCCTCCTTCTCCCCCTCTTAAATTCCCCCTTCTTTCTCTATTTCTCTTCCTCTCTCTCAAAATCCCACACTCTCGCTCTCCCAATTTCACTCTCCATTCTTTATCTCTCCCCTTTCTCCCTCCACTCCAAGCCACCACCACCACCGGCGCCTCAACCACCACCGCCAGCAACGCCCCATCGACGGCGACCCCTCCTAATTCCAGCAAGCCCCCTTCTCCTTCTCTTTCCTTTTTCTTCTTCCTTTCCTTTTCTTTTCCTTTTCTTCTTCCTTTTCTTTTTTTCTTCTTCTTCTTTATTTTCTTTCGTTTCCCTCTCTCTCCTCTGGACTTGGCCGCGCGGCTGTGCCACCGCCGACCACCTGGCCGGCCACTTGGCTAGCCAGTCGCCCCCTCTCTCTTTCACTCTCTTGGATCTCTCTCCCTCTCCCTAAATATCTTCTTTCTCTCTCCTCTTGTCTTTCTCTCTCTCCCCCCCTCTGTTGGGCGTCGTCGGCCAACTCTCTGGCTGGCAGAGGGCTGGCTAGGCCCCCTGGGCCCACAAGGAGCCGCGGGTCCCCTTGCTCAGGGGCTGCATGGGCAGCCTTTCCATTCCCTCTCTCTAGCTTTCTCTGTTCCTCTCTCTCTGTTCCTCTCTCTACTCTCTCTCCTATTTCTCTCTCTCTCTACTATCTCTTTTTCTCTCTCTCCTCAGTTTCTTTCTCTTTCTCTCTAGAGCTCTCTTTCTCTCTCTAGGCCTCTTTCTCTCTAGCTTTCTCTTTCTCTCTCTAGGCCTCTTTCTTTCTAGCTTTTCTTCTCTCTCTTGCTCTCACTCCTTCTCTCTCTCTCCCCTCTCTTTCTCTCTTCTATTCTCTTTCTCTTTTCCTATATATATATATTATATTTAATTATATTTTATGGCGCGTGCGCGAGTTCGTGGGATTCCAGAGTTTTTGAATTTTTCAGAGATTTAGGCGAATGTCCTCGCCATGATTTGGGCTTCCTCAGTTTGTCGGGTCAACTTGTATTTAATTTTGTATTTAGATGTGTTTTGTATTGGGTGGTGCCCCTGTATTTGTATGTGGCCGAGTGCCCATAATTGTACATGTATATGAGTGTGACGAATGCTTATACTAGGGTATTTTACTTCTTGTACATATACCATGCCTGTAATGTACTCTTTTTACTGCTTTAAACCATGCGTGGCCGACCCTTCATAGTCGTTAGCCTCTGGGATCTCTACTCGGCCTCCAAGCCCTATCAGCCTCCGGTTTCTCCACTCCACGGTAGTCTATATATTATCACGCTTACTTGTATGCTCGTGTTGGTACTAACCATGCAGGTACCTATGTATAGCCTTCAGGGTTTCTGCCCACTCCCAGAATGGTTACCCAATTGGTCTAGGCCTTGTACCCTTATGGGTTTCATGGTAGCTACTGAGGGTGCGCTTAGACTCCGGGTTTACTTTAGCCCTTATGGTCTTATACACAAGCCTTCGGGCTTCACATACTATAAACTACTACTGCCTGTTTATATGCTTGATTATGTGGTACTAACATCTCATGCAAGAACCCTTGTACTGACTTTGGGTTTCTGCCCACTCCCGGGCTAGCTATCTAATTGGTTTTAGCGTGTATCCTTATGGGTTTCGTGGTAGCTACCGAGAGTGCGCTTAGATCCCGAGCGTACTTTAGCCTCTGGGCTCTCGCCCACTACCTCAAAAAAGAAGTACGCTTAGATCGTCAGGTCTTTCAGCTTCGCCTGGTACGCATGTTTAGCGCCAACGCTTTACCACTAAATTTGTCTAGGCGAGATGTTGCCAGATTTTTTACTCACACTTTAAGCCGAGTCGTCCCGATAACCTCGCCAGGCGCTCTAGTGTTAAACATTGTTTGCTGTCCGTACCTCCAGCTTGCTTAGCTCCGCTTGGGTGTTTGCTTGCTTGCTTATTACCAGCACCAGTTTAGCTTTTCTTCTATTAATGGTTGTGAAGAGTTTGCAATCCTACTTATACTATTTTTCCTAAAACTGCAAGATTTTCTGGTATTCGTATCGATCTCTTATATCGGTAGTGTTTTCCTATATCGCTTGACATGCTTATACTTGACATGCTTATATATGCCATGCCATCATTTGTCACCTGCCTGATATCACCCTCCTGTCATGCTATCACTTGACACTCGGCATGATATCATGCTTAACTCTTATAATTATTACGATAATGGGAATGATGACCTGACATCTTACCTACATCTTGATATATTCTAGTACAAACCGTACTCCTGATACACTTGTACTCTTGATACTCTTGGCTTGTTCCTGCTCATTCCCGAAATCTGATAATTATCTAATAAACCATAAAATGGGACAACTTCCATCAGATCGGGGGAAGCATCAGATCGGGGGAAGCTTGCGGATATCAATATATGTTCGTATTTGCAGTGGTATTAGATATGTTGTGCAACTAAAACTTTCGGTCTGACTTGAGGGCCTCCAGGTGACCGAGAGGAGCGTTGGCTCCCTCCTTTTTGGTACCATCTTGAAAAGGGCATCCTATAAAATCCTCCTATATGCCTTGCGGCCGATTCCGTACACTAGCAACAGAACAACCTAGACCGTGGTCCCGGGCATGCACAAGATTCACTATAAACATTGTTCGTTGATACCCCCGTTGGTTTCCAATAACAACCTTACTTTACTCAGATGTGGATATATGTGTGTTGGGACGCTAGTTCACATATCTAGACATCTGGGACTTCCCTGGATCCTCATGTCCAGGTCTCGGAGCTTGGAGCTTGGAGATTCTTCCAGATGCTGATCAGAGATGCGCAACTGGAGCATAGATCATCGACAGACCGTCAGAAGCCCTATCCTTCCAGGCCCCTGCGCGTCTCTCGAGTTTTCCATCTATAAACTCGTGAGCGTCATTTGTACTGTTCATTCTTGTATATCTCTTTGTATTCGCACATTTGCGCCTATCAGTGATGTAATATTCTTGTAATATTATGGCACATCTGGTGATAACTTTATAATTGTACTCATATGTTGGAATGTATAATGCATCACGTGCTTTCGAACTCTGATTCTTAGATGCACTAATGCTTAGTGTATATATGTGAGGGTATTTCTAACTTGCGTATATATGTCGTAGTAACATCTCCGTACCCGCGGGATCGGGGCGTTACAGGATGATATCAGAGCCTAAGCTCTCATATCCTCAGTACGTCCAGACGGCAAATTAATGATAAAAAAATTTGTAACTGGAATGCATGGATCCGGTTATATAATCCAACTGCAAGTACAGAGTTATCTATTCTTTCTTGATCATCCTTCCTTTGATTCCTAATCCCTTCCATCTTTCCGCTATTTTGATTTTTTGTATCCTTTATACCAACTTAAGATATGAATAGACTGAAGGTGTAGCGGAAGAGTACTGGAGTATACTATCTTTTCGACCAACTCTATAAAGTTCGGGTATTCTCAGAATTGATCTGTAATCGAGTTATCTTTCAGAAGTCAGTAGTTAGGATTCTCTATAGGTATTCTACATTCTTGGCTATATCTGCCCGATATTCGAAAATCTTAATTATCGATCTTCTTTATTATGCTCAGTATTATTGGGATTTTCTTTATCTTCAGTATTCTGGCATATTCTCGGAGAGCTATCAAGCATGCAGTACAACTAGAATTCTATTGCAAAGCAGTATTATCAGGTCAGTATTATTCGACATCGTTTGAAGATTTATACAGCAGGAAGTGCAGAAGATGTCTATATCCGATTATCGTTTAGTCGACTTGAGATCCCTACCTACAGTGATTCATATCTTAATTGGTATAATTCCTGTCATGTCCTCTTTGTTCATTTTACCCGTTATCGAAATTGTGAGGACGCAATTTTTGTAAGGTGGATGGAATGTAACATCCCGCTCCCGGAATACCTACTTAGTTACGTACTCAGATTTTTTGATTATATTTTTCAATTTACTTCCTGTATTCATTTTTGTATTATGAATTATTTATATGATCATTTTGCCTTGGATCTAGATTCGTGGACTCGGAGTCAGCCCTGGTCTGAACCAAGGACCCGATATTAGTGTATTGCCCGATTTGATCTTTTTGGTAGTCAGATTTTACTGATTTCAGTTTCAAACATCATTTTCAAATATTTTAGATTTTTCATGATGTTCTAAAATTTTTCTAAATTAAATTGAAAATCTTCAAAACAAGTGTCGATCAGTGCCACTGACCGATTTTTAGATTTTTAATTTACAAACAGAGCTAAATTTTTAGAAACGACTTTCATATTATTTCTTAAATCACATTTTCTATCTAAATGCATTTTTTGAGATTTTTCTGAATTTATCAAAATTCCACCGGATTTGGTGTCGTCCAGTATCGCTGGTTGATTCCAAAATTTTTAGTTTACAATCAGAATTGAATTTTTGAATTCCGCTTTCACTTTGTTTCTTAAAATTTTATTTAATGTATTTTTTGAGATTTTTTAGAATTTATCAAAATCTGACTGAACCGGTGTGGATTAGGGGTGAGCATCGGTCGGTTCGATTCAATTTTTGCTATTTTTTTGCAAAATCGAACCTAACCGATTAGACTTAGTAACCGAACCAAATTGAATTAACTCAGTTCGGTTCGGTTTTTTCGGCTAGGCCAATATATTACCATCATTTGTTGCATTTTTTAATCACCACAATATTATCATCCTTTAATATTCTAATCTGAAATATTCATTACCCAAATTAGAAATAAGAAAAAGATCTTAAACTTAATGTGAATTGAAAATTTCATATTCTAAAACTTTTACATTGTATTTGAGCTCTTATATCAAAGCTCATATATTTATTACTAACTTTTAATGATAAGAATGTAAAAAAAATTATATTAATATAAATATTATTCTCAATTGTGATGGTGGACTTAACATAACTTTCACATATTTAACATAAAAAAGATGGTATTACTAAAAGTAATGAGATAAGTTTTAACCAATTTTTGTTATGAACTATACGATTCACTAAATTGAATTTGAATAGGGTGATATATAGGATGAGAGATTCGGTTTGGATTGGCCGGGTTCGAGTTTTGGAACACAAAACTGAAACCCGACCGAATTAGTGTGGTTCAGTTCGGTTCAGCTTTGAGTTTCAATTTTTGGTCGGTTATTTCGGTTATAACCAAACTCTGCTCACCCCTAGTGTGGATCGGTATCGACAGTTGACTCCAGGATTTTTAGTTTGAGAACGGGATTTTATTTCTGAAAATTAATTCACCATGTACCTTAAAGTAATATTTACTATTTTTAAGAATTTTTTGAGACCTTTCCGGATCAATCTATTTTCTGGCATTTTCAGTATTTTTGGGATTTTTCGAGATACACAGTATTATCTATATATTTTTATTTTCTTTCTTTTTCTTTTCTTCTTCTTTTTTCCCATCCACTCCTTTTTCCTCTATTTTTCCTTTTTTTTCTTTCTTTTCTTTTTCCCCAAAAAATTCTCCACCACACAACACCCAAAATATCTTCCCCTTTTCTTTTTTATTTTCTTTTTCTTTTTCTTTCTTTTCCTTTCTCTTTCTTTCTCATTTTCCTTCTTCTCCCCTGGCGCCAACGCAGCCGCCTCCTCCTCCTTCTTTCTCCCCCTTCAAATTTTCCCCCTTCCTTCTCTATTTCTCTTCCTCTTTCTCAAAATCTCACTCTCTCTCCCAATTTCACTCTCCATTCTTTATCTCTCTCCCTTTCTCCCTCCACTCCAAGCCACCACCACCACCGGCGCCTCAGCTACCACCTCCGGCAACGCCCATCAATGGTGACCCCTCCCAATTCCGGCGAACCCCCTCCTCCTTCTCTTTCCTTTTTTTCTTTCTTTTTCTTTTTCTTTTCGTCTTCCTTTTCTTCTTCTTTCTTATTCTTTCTTTTCTTTCCTTTCCCTCTTTCTCTTCTGCACTTGGCCACGATGGTTGTGCCGCCGCCGACCACCTGATCGGCCAGTCGCACCCCTCTCTCTTTCACTCTCTTGGATCTCTCTCTCCCTCTCCCTAAATCTCTTCTTTCTCTCTCTCCCCTTGTCTTTCTCTCTCTACCCCCTTCTCTGTAGGGCGTCGCTGGCGGCCAAGGCTGCCGCCGCCCGACTCTCTGGTCGGCAGAGGGCCGTCCAGGCTCCCTAGGCCCACGGGGAGCCATGGGTCCCCTTGTTCAGGGGTTGCGTAAGCAGCTCCTCCATTCCCTCTCTCTCTCATATATCTTTCTCTCTCTTTCTCTCCTCTCTTTACTATTTCTCTCACTCTCTTTCTACTGTCTCTCTATCTCTCTCCTCAGTTTCTCCCTCTTTCTCTCTCTAGAGCTCTCTTTCTCTCTCTAGGCCTCTTTCTCTATCTAGCCCTCTCTTTCTCTCTCTAGCTCTCACTCTTACTCTATCTTCTCTCTTTCCTCTCTCTATTCTCTTTCTCTCTCTATATATATTTTTTATATTTAATTATATTTTATGGCGCATGCGTGAGTTCCTGGGATTCCAGAGTTTTTAGCTTTTCCAGAGATTTAGGCGAGTGTCCTTGCCTTGATTTGGGTTTTCCCGTTTTGTCGGGTCGACGTGTATTTTATTTTGTAATTAGATATGTTTGTATTGGGCGGTACCCCTGCATTTGTATGCGGACGAGTACCCATGATTGTACATGTATATGCCTGTGATGAATGCTTATACTAGGGTAGTTTACTTCTTGTACATATACCATGTATGTGATGTACTCTTTTTATCGCTTTATACAATGTGTGGCCGACCCTTTGTGGTCGTTAGTCTCCGGACTCTCTACTCAGCCTCCGGGCCCTATCAGCCTTCAGGCTTTTCCACTCCATGGTAGTCTAGATATTAGCACGCTTTCTTGTATGCTCGTGTTGGTACTAACAATGCAGGTACCCATGTATAGCCTTCGGGGCTTCTGCCCACTCCCGGGATGGCTACCCAATTGGTACAGGACTTGTACCCTTATGGATTTTATGGTAGCTGTCGAGGGTGCGCTTAAACCCCGGGCTTACTTCAGCCCTTATGGGCTTATACACAGCCTTCGGGCTTCACATACTATAAACTAGCCACTGCCTGTTTATATGCTTGATTGTGTGATAGTAACATCTTATGCAGGTTTCTGCCCACTCCTGGGCTAGCTATCCAATTCATTTTAGGTTTGTACCCTTATGGGTTTCATGGTAGCTACCGAGAGTGCGCTTAGACCCCGAGCGTACTCTTAATTTCAAAACATACACATTTCATGCGCAGTTTTCCCCTTATCAGCCTCCGGGCCCTCGCCCACTACCTCGAAAGAGAAGTACGCTTAGACTGTCAGGTCTCTCAGCTCCGCCTGGTAGGCATGCTTAGCGCTCAAGCCTTCATCACTAGATTCGTCTAGGCGAGAGGCTGCAGGATTTTCTATTCACACTTTAAGCCGAGTCGTCCCCGTAACCTCGCTAGGCGCTCTAGTGTTAAACACTGTTTGTTGTTCGTACCTCCAGCTTGCTTAGCTCCGCTTGGGTGTTTGTTTACTTGCTTATTACCTGATCGACAGTTTAGCTTTTCTTCTATTAGTGATTGTGAAGAGTTTGCAATCCTACTCATACTGTTTTTCCTGAAACTGCATGATTTTCTGGTATTCGTACCGATCTCTTATATTGGTATTATTTTCCTATATCGCTTGACATGTTTATACTTGACGTGCTTACATATACCATGCCATCACTTGTCACCTGCCTGATATCACTCTCCTATTATGCTATCACTTGACACCCGGCATGATATACTTGACTCTTATAATTATCACGATAACGGAAATGATGACCTGAAATCTTGCCTACATCTTGATATATTCTAGTACAAACCTACTCCTGATACATCTGTACTCTTGATACTTTTGGTTTGTTCCTATTCATTCCCAAAATTTGATAATTATCTAATAAATCATAAAATGGAACAACTTACATCAGGTCAGGAGAAACTTGCGGATATCAATATATGTTCATGTTTACAGTGGTATTAGGTATGTTGTGCAACTAAAACTTTTGATTTGACCTGAGGGCCTCTAGGTGACCGAGGGGAGCGCTGGCTCCCTCCTTCTTGGTACCATCTTGAAAAAGGCAGCCTATAAGACCCTCCAATACGCCTTGCGGTCGGTTCCGCACACCAGCAACAGCACACCCTGGACCATAGTCTCGGGCATGAACAGGACCCACTGTAAACATTATTCGTTGATATCTTTGTTGGTTCCAATAACAACCTTGCTTTATTCAGATGTGGATATATGTGTGTTGGGATGCTAGTTCAGATATCTAGACATCTGGTTAAGATAAGTAATAATAATAATAAAAGATTCCAACTATGTATCTGTTATATGCTTTGCCGAGTTTGCTTTCATCAGATTTTACATCTGATTTCTGGTTTATGACCATTATTATATTATAACTGCTTACATTCTACTTTACCACTTGTGTTCTATTTCACTAGTCTCCTGCCCTTATCTTATTATACCACGAGTATTCTTTGCTTGATATCGCTTATTACCTCTTTATTTGCTCCTGATGTCTGTGCTCACGACACGATTTTCAATGCATATTTATGATTCGAATTTATCGATACACGTGTGTTTATCTATGCACGCCATTTGGCATTAGCGTTACTACTCGCTAGAAAGTTCTGACTCTCTAGATCCTCATGTCCAGGTATCTGAGCTTGAAACTTGTAAATTCTCCCTGAATGCTAATCAGAGATGTGTAGCTGAAGCGTGGATCATCGACAGACCATCTAAAGCCCTATCCCTCTAGGTCCCTGCGCGTCTCTCGAGTTTTCCTTCTGTAAACTCGTGAACGTCATTTGTACTGTTCATACTTGTATATCTCTTTGTATTCTCGCATTTGCACCTATTAATAATGTAATATTCTTATAATATTGTGTTACATCTGGTAATAACTTTGTAATTGTACTCATATGTTAGAATGTATAATGCATCACGTGCTTTTGAACTCTGATTCTTGCATATACTGATGCTTAGCGTATATACGTGAGGGTATTTCTGACATGTATATATATGTCGCAGTAGCGTCTCCTTACCCGCGGATCGGGGCGTTACACATTTGCTTCTTTTAAGGATTTTTAGCTTTTTCAAATTGATATTAGAAGCGCAATTTTGAATGGTTTTATTGAAGATGAGGTGTATATTGAATAAGCCCCCGGGTTTGTTGGTCCTACACATCCAAATTTTGTTTTTAAACTTGATAAGGTTTTATACGGTTTAAAACAAGCTCAAGAGTTTAGTATAGAAGATTGAATAGTTTTTTATTTCAATGATTTTGTTAAAAGTAAAGTTAATACCACATTATTTAAAAGCATGTAGATAATGATATCTTGATAATGCAAATATATGTTGATGATATCATTTTTGAATCTACTAATAAAAAATTTTGTAAGCATTTTGAATCATGCAGGAAGAAAGAGTTTGAAATAAGTATGATGGGAGTGCTTAACTACTTCCTTAGACCCCAAATCAAGTAAAGGAGTGATGAAATCTTCATCAATCAAGTTAAGTATACAAAAGAGCTTATTAAGAAATTTGGGTTAGAAGATGCGAAGATAAGCAAGACTCTCATGGTTACCACAACTAAGCTTGATAAAGATGAACAAGGTAAAAATATTGACATTAAACTCTATCGTAATATGATTGATAGTTTGCTTTACTTGACGGCTAGTAGGCCAGACATTATGTTTAGTATATATTTATGTCCTAGATTTCAATTTTGTCCTAAAGAGTCTCATTTAATTGCAGTAAAACACATTACTAGATATCTCAAGGGCACTATTGGAATAGACTTGTGATAGTGAAGATCAAACAATTCTCAATGATGAGTTATCTGAATGCTGACTATTTCGGTTGTAGAGTAGATAGGAAGAGCACTAGTGAAACTTGTTACTCTCTTGAAAATTATCTCGTTTCGTGTTGTGTAGCCCTCTCAACCGCCTAAACGGAGTATGTTGCGGTCGGAGCTTGTTGTGTACAAGTCCTTTGAATGAAATATACTCTCTTTAATTATGATTTACATTATGATCATATTAAACTGTTTATGATAATAGTAGTACCATTTATATGACCAAGAATGCAAATCAACATTGCAAGATTAAGCACATAGATATTCGATATCACTTTCTTGGAGATCATTATGAGAAAGGAGATATTAAAATTAATTATGTTTTACTGATTTTAATTAGCGGACATTTTTACTAAATCACTTGATTATAATAGATTTTCTTTCATTTGTGCTGAGTTGAATGTTTGCATTATGGATTCATGAAATTTTCATTTAATTAGTATTTATATTTATATTTATATTGGTATCTTTTAGTATACATGTTCTTTAAAATTTACTACTCTAAATTGGTATACTACTTTCAAATTTTGTTTTATATTTGTATTTGATTACTTAGTGTCCCTTTTTGATATATGACAAAAAGGAGGAGAAGATTTATGAGTTATTTATTTGAGAAGAGAAGATTTATGATTGATTTATGATTTTGCAATTACCTCTATTTTTCATTCTCATGTTTGTATGCAGTGTTTCCTTTGTTTCATTTTGATTTCTTACACTTTATTGCATACTTTTTATTTGGTGGTTGGAGGCATGGAAGGAGGTTGATCCATTTATGCATAATGTTTTATATTGCATATCTATACCTATATATATGACTTGCGTTGTTATTGCTACATCATATAGTCATAAACTTGATAGATAAGTATAATTTTAGGGGAGCTTTCCAAGCTCTTCATTTTGTTTGGCTTTAATAACTCATGTATTTTGTCATCATCAAAAAGAGAGAGATTGTTGGTCCAAGGGTATATTTTCTGATTTTGTTTTGATGACTACAAGCCACATGAAATTATTCGGTACTAATCAAGTTCAACTGTAAGTTTTTCAAGTTCAAATGATATTTTATTTTACTTTACCTCAAAAAGAAGGTGTTCAAGGCTCAAGATCACTCAAGGATTGGATTCAAGTTCAGAGGATCAAGATTGACTTTTAGAGAAACCCACTTGAAGATTGCTTAAAGACTTATAGAACCGATGTAAGAAAAATAGAATGTTTAAGTGTAGAATATAGAATTGATGCTCAAAAGTCACACACAAAATACAAGTTTTCATATTTAGTTTTTTGGTTTTGGTATTTTAGAAGGATTGATTTTTGATACATGTCCTATATTTTTTCAAATTTTTATATCTTGTTTCAAACATATATCTCATAGCATGTGTGTTGCCAAATCAAATTTCAAACTGGGTTAAAATAGTTAAAAATAAATTTCATATCAAAAACTTTATTTAAAATGATTTTTGGGTTGGGTCGGTCGACCGAACTAGTGCATTGGAAATGCACTACCGGCACTTGTGCACTTGTGCATGTGCACGTTTGTCGGGCGATCGACTGACTATCAAAGTTTTAAAGTACCCAAGTCTAAATTGAGATCAGACAACCGGTGGTCGACTGACAAGTAATGGCTACTTTTGTTTTTAGGCAGCCAGTCAACCGGCTGGTCAACCGAAGTCCTGCAACAGTAACAATAATAGCTCGTTTTTTAATTTTTGAACTTTTAACCTTTCTCCAACGGGTATATTTGCTCTTTTTGGTTTAATTTCCCTCCTAATGCCCTGGTTGATCCCTCGAATGATATTTATCACTTGCATATATATATATATATATATATATATATATATATATATATATATATATATATATATATATATATATATATATATATATATATAGTTCATTTGGAGGATTAAACATCTTATAATTTTGAGAAATATTTTGAAAAATAAAATTTATTCAAAAGAGAATGTTTTCTAGTTTTTCTTGTTTCATGTTCTCTCATTTTCAAACTAATTTCATAAGTTTTCAGCTCTTAGCTTCATTCATTTCAACTGAATTTTCTCTCTCACAAAATATCATTGAGATTCACTCCTCATTTTATACTATAAGAAGTTGTAAAAGAGAGTGTTTATGATCTTTGTGGTCACCAAGAGCTTGTAAACCTAATTGGCTTTGTGCTATCTTTTGTGTGTAGAGGGTTAAGAGTTGGAGTAGTGTACTTCGATTTTGTGTAGACTTTGTAGTTTCTTTGTGGATGTTTTTTTCATGGAAGATTTTTAGTGGATAGTGAAACCTTCACGCGGTGAAGGCAGGGACAGAGAGCTTTGTGCTCAAACCTTGAAACAAATCCCTTGTATTTACGATTGCTTTCTCTCTTGCTTTATATATTTGCGATTCCTTACACTTGTGTTTTTACTTTCATTGCACTTATTATTAATTTCTTGCATAATCTCTACTTATTATTTTTACTCACTCAATCAAGAAGGCAATTGAGCACCTCAACCCTTTGTCTAGAGGAATATAGCAGAGAAGTTTTAGTTTCCTTCATCGGGAATCTAACTTCACTTCTTGATTTGAGTAAACCGTTTGCACGATTAATTTTAATTATTTCATTTCTACATTTGATTAGCATTACACCTATTCGCCCCCCTCTAGATGTACTTTCAAAAGGCAGAGAGAGTGAAAGAGAGAGTGAATGAGAGTGATAGAGACATAGAAAGAGTATGAGAGAGAGAATGAGAGTGGGTAAGAGAGAAGAGATGGAGAGGGGCTGGCTGGCCTGGTGGAGGGTGGCGGCCAGGAGGGGCGGCCGGTGGTAGTGGGGGTGCTGGCGGCAAAAGAAAGGAAGAGAGGGGGAGGAGAGTGAGAGAGAGGGAGAGTGGGGGTGAGGAGGTGGTGGTATTGGTCAAGCGGCCAAGAATGGCACGGCCACAGGAGGGTGTAGGCCTGGTCGGGTTGGGCTGGGGGTGGCCGCGAACATGGAAGGTAAGAGGGGGAGGGGTGGTGCGATTTGGTGGAGGAGGAGAGGGTGGCGATTATACTGGCCTGGGGGTGGCTGGCGGCCAAAGCTAAAAAAAAGATTGATTGAGAGAGTGAAAGGGTGAGAAAGTGACAGAGTGAGAGGGGAAGATGTGAGGTGAGAGGGGGAGAGAGAGAGATGACTGAGAGAGGGGGAGAGCACAGAGAGAGTGGAGTATGTGAGAGTGGGGGGTGAGTGAGTGCGCAGGGAGTGAGGGAGTGGGTGCAGGGTATGGAGGAGAAGGCACAGGCTACATGGGGTGGAGCTAGTGAGAAAAGAAAGAAAAAGGAAAAAAAAAAGAAATAAAAAGGAAAAGAAAGAAGGAAAAAGAAAATAATAAAATGAAATAAAATAATAAAAAATAAGTAAGGCTTTGTCAGGCTCGGGCTCGGGCTAAGGTCCAAAAATAAAATAATACGAGCAAAAATCAGAATATGCATCTGGGTACATATTTCAAGATCGGGGTATTACAGTAGTGGTTCTGAAGTGGAGATATGACCTATGAACATATTGGATGTGTCAGTTCTAAGCGGGGTAGGACCCACAACAGAATAATGATCCAGACCTCCGAGTGGGGGAATCTCAGCGGCGAGTTAGGCCTCCGAGTGGGGAACCCTAGCAGCAGAGTTGGGTTCACGGTTGCTTCCGAGTGGGGATGTGATCCATTAACAAGACTGTAAACTTAGTAAGGACTTGAAGTGGGATGAACCCTATCGACAGATTGGATGCGTCGACTCTGAGCGGCGTTAGGACCCAAACAGAGTGGCAATTCGGTTTGGACTTGGCAAAGGAAAATTACCAGGGATTCATCTGCCCATGGGTCAGATAAGGGAAGCATGCAAGCTAGTGTTTGTGTTTCGACTGGGGGTTTGACCCATCAGCAGAATATCAAACGGCGATTCTGAGAGGGAGAAATTCGTACAGCAGAGTAGGGACTTTGAGTGAGGGTAGGACAAACAATAGAGGGATTCGACTGCCCGTAGGCTAGTTGAGAGGGGGGCTCATAGGCGGTTGCTTGTGTTGTCATCCCCGAGGGGAATAGAAACCACAATGGAGCATACATACATTAACTCTTGTTGGTCAGAAAATTAAGCATGTACTTGCAAAGAAGCTTACAACGGAACAAAAATCCGATTTAAAGGAAAGAAGGATGATTGCTCTTCCTTTTCTTTAGTGTAGGGTTCTTTATGTAGCGGTGGAGAGTGATTCTTGTTCTCCATTGACAAGCCAAACTTGAAGTTTGATCTTGGATCTTCTTGCTCTCGTTGATAGCTCACTGATAAGGTATAAACCTTGAACAATGGCTTCAATTTCAAAGAGAAAACTGAACTCAGCAAGTTGTAAAGATTTTTCTCTCTTCTCTTCCAACACTTGTATGTATTTTCTCTTCTCTCTCTTTTTCTGAAGCCCTCCTTCTCTATAGCTTCTCACAGCTATTTATAGAGATTTTTTGGGGTGTAACCAACCCCTTAAATCTCTTTATAATGGAGATTTTTTTCATTATGTGGAGAGAAAGTGGGTGTAATTGACTTAGTAAATTGTTGTCTATTACAGTAGAAACGCGGGTGATTGGGGTTGAAACCGTGCACGAAAAGTGTATATTTTGAAACTACGAGTTAAAAGTGCATGCTTTGGCTTTGTCGATACTTCCGTGATAGCATAAAGGCTAAACGGGTCGAATACATAGGGACAGGAAGCGATAAAAGCTTTACTCACACGTGTGTGTTAACAGTTCTTCTATATTTTAAAGAATGAAAAGAAAAGAAAGAAAGAATGGAAAGAGAAGGATATGATGAAAACAAATAAGCGGGAAACATAAAAAAGAATGTATTTGTGATTTTTGGTATATTTCTAAAACAAAGTAAAAAAAGAAAATAAAACTCATGACTACTAACTACTAATGGCTCCATTAACTTTTCTAACCTCTTAGTGATAGTTTCCTCACATGTATCCTTGGTCATCACTAGTCCTTGGTTCAAGAGCGTTTCAAAGCATGACTCATAAGATAACTCATTACATCCAAACGCAACAAACAAGTGTAAGTTACACTTAAACCATCAAAACTAAACTAAGAAAGTATGGAATAAAGTAATGTTAGCTTATTAAAGAGTTAGATGTTAGAGTATTAGAATCCATCATCATGAGCCATCAATGGCTCTTACAAGAACAAGACCAAGTATAGGCTATTAGATTCATGTGGATTATCAAGTAAGGAGTTAGCAAGTTAGTGGTTAGTTGTCATGAGAGAAAATTTAGCTATACATGTAAAGAGTTAGAGAAGAAGTAAAAAGTAAATAGAGATAAAGAAAGAACCTTCATAGAGTGTCACCCTCCATTACAAAACTTTCTCTTCTATCCTATGATCACTCTCTTTCCTATTATATGATCTATAAAAATAAAAAATACAAAAGAAGAAGAAGAAGAAGAACAAAACTACCAAAAAACTCTCCTCCCCTCTTTTCTGAAAACCTAGGGTATTTATAGGCTAAGGGGCACCAGGAAAGCATCACAGGGCCACTAGTCGAAACTCGACACGTGGCCCCACTAGAAGGCCGAGGAAACACGGGTTTTGCCACATTATCACGGCACTTCTGGGGCCGCGTGCGCTGTGCCGGGGTGTACAACTTTCTGCTGCACACCCCCCTTTATACCTGTTGTCGATTTATCGAAATTAGCTACCAGATTTGGCAGATCCAGCTTTCAAAAGTCAATAGCTATATTTGTAGGGCTTAAATATCACCAAATGAATGGGATTTTAGGCTTCTTCTTCATTTCATACCATGGACCTAGAAACATACAAGAGAGGTATTATTAACAGAATTTAATATTGAATAAATGTGAGGATGTGGTATGAAATATGAAATTTGGAGACTAACCACACTCCCACACTTATCTTTTACTCATCCCGAACAAAACAGAAAAACTAAGTAAATTATTACACCATTTCGCAGGTGACGCGATCACACTGAGCATGTGCAACAAGCCGTTAAACCTCTAGGTTTCCCCTAAAGGAGGAGTTTTATTTCCTGAGGATTTTCAACGAATTACACCCACAAAATCCATAAAGAAAGAAATCAAAACTTAGTATTTTGAAAACGCATTTTGAAATAGAGAAAAGTATTAAAATATTTTTACGAAAATATAAGTGATCCAAGGTCATAAGTTAATCAGAAATTATTCTTTAAATGCAAAATCTTGTTATAAATTAAATGTAAGAATATAAAATTGAATCGATTCTTTGATCTTTCATAAAAACTCTTAGAAAATATGTACTTTGTGAACTGTAAAGATTTTTCGGATATCGACTCTAACTTTCATGCCATTTATTTATATCAATTTTTTTTTTTCTTTTCTTCCTTTCTTTTTTTTAATTTTTTCCTTTTTCCTTAGTTTTCTTAGGCTTTCTATTTTACCCGGGTAGTAAGCCTTTTGCCAGTTACTCCCAAACCAGATGGTTTTAGGGAACCAGATAAGAAAACATCTCTCGGGCTTAAAGACTCGAGTAAATAAGGCCACAAAACTAAAGGAGATTATTTTATTTTGTCTACATAGGCGTGAATAATCATGCTTCCCGAGGCATAACTACCAAGCTTCAATAAGTGATTTTTATTATCATCATTTTTTATATATATTTTTATAGTATTTTCAATCTTTATTTCAATCCCAAAAAATAGTGTAAGTGTGAAGTGCATACATCTAAAGCAAAAAATCGAGATTGAATTATTTTTCCAATCTTACTTTCTTATCCTAAAATTTAAACAAGATCTATTATTTTGACTCGCTTTAAAAATTCATAATTTTAGGTTTTTTAATTCCTAAGATCCTCTTAACTTTCTTAAAAACAAATCAAAACTATTTCTCTTATTTTAAAAAGTTTTGTAAAAAGAAAAGAAAAGAGCTTCTATACAGAAGAAAAATCTAAAATTTTTCTAAAAAGAAGAGTAAAAGGAAAAAAAATTTAGAACAACCTACATTAGTAAACCCTCCTCCCACACTTATCTCATGCATTGTCCTTAATGCATCGTGAATGTGTATATGCATAAAACAAATGGAAAGAGAAGAAAAATTACCTCATGGTGGTGGTTCCGGTGGTGGTCTGATTGGTCCACGAAATGCGGCACAATCCGAAGATTATAGATTTTGTAGGAACCCACCAGTGACCTCTCGAATACAACCCATTAAAAGAATGATTAAGTGAATGGTCCTATTTAAAAAATTATCCCCATTCAATTTCAAATTTTCTTGAGTCATTTCGGCCAACTCCTTGTCCAACAATGAAGTGTGATTGTGGAAGATAATTGATTTGGGTTCAAAAGGATCAGGAACTAATATCGACTCGGGAATGTGACTTAAATCAAGTCAAGATTCAAAAGTGAGAGTCGAAATTGGTTCAAAAATTGGGTCTAAACTAATAAATTGATGTTCACATACTTTTCCCATTAATGAAGTGTGATCATAAGATATTGGTGATTCAATTTCAAGTTCACTGGTACAGATTCAATGTTAACTCCGGAATATGAAAAAAAATCTGATAAAGATACCGGAGTCATTATTGAATTAAAAGTGAAATGGAATAACCACCATGAGGTTCAGGATTTTATTCATGTTCAATTTCAATTTCAGGAAAGGGATAACTTGCCAAAATGTCAAGATGGTTCTCGAAATTTTAGGCAAGTTCAAATGGATGCAATGAAATTGAATTTTGATTTTCATCCACAGAAGGAATGTGAGAAATGATCGATTCAAGTTCAAAAATTTTGGGAATCGAAACTTGCTCAAGAATGTTACTTAGTTTAGGCAACACTACAGGAGTCGATATTGATTCAAGGATTGGACTCGAATCGCTAAACTGAAGCTCAGGTTCATATTCATCTTCAAGCTCAATTTCAGAAAATGGATAACTTGCCAAAATATCAAGAGTTTTATTTTGGTCAAGTTCAGGTTGGTATGATGATGAAATTGAACCTTAATTTTCAAAATGACATGATTCTTGAGTCATATGAAAATTTGGTGGACATTGAAAGTCAATCATATTTTGAATTAGTCAGACTCTTGCGTGAATTTCATAGTGTTTTCCAACAATGATTTTTCTTTTGGTGGTTCTGGAAAAGAACTACATGGGGTTTGAAAATTTTGTGGAAATGATGAGGCCGTCATGATTTCAAATTATTTTTGGGCCTCTAACATGGCTTCCATACTCTTTTGTAACTCAGATTTTTTTTCAATTGGTGATTCTGAAGAAAGAGTATGTGAAGCAAAATGTGGGAAAGAAGATGGTAGACAAGGTGATTGGTAATTTAAATCGGGGGCAGTGAATCCCCACTGACTCTGTGAAGAGTAGAAATTATTTTAAAAATCTTGGTCATAATATTGGGAGCAGAGGTCATATTGAGTCGGATAAACCCAATCCGGCCCTATATGTTTGGTCCATGTTGTACATGGCCAGGTTAGGGTTATGCAAGTCAATTGAGGTCGGGGTGAAATATGGATTCATATTAAGATTGAAAAATTATTGTTGTTGAAATCCATTTCACAATTTATAAAAAAGAAAAACAAACAAACAAACAAAAAAATAAAAAAAGGAAAAGAAAAACAAGCCTATGCTAGGGTTGACTTAGACCTAAAAAACTCCTAACTGGTTAGACTGTCTACGGGGGGTACATTATAGAAATCTGACCACAAGTTAATCAGCCGGTAGGGGCAAGACTAGTGGGAGGCATCCGTGCTAGAGCAACGGGTCTAATTATGCCAAACCACTGTTCTTCGAGGTTTCACCTCTCAATCCCCAACCTAAGACACCGATTTGACAAAAGTCAAACTCTAATAAATTTTCCTTAGGTCAATCTCCTAAATGAGCCTGAGATGACCCTAGAGACCAACGTCTAGCAAATTTTATTTAGGCTTGGTTGTGTGAGTGGAGAGGTGATTTTTGTGCTAAGAAAGGGTAATGACTTTTCACATTATCTTATGTTGGGTTTGCCCTTAATTTCAATTCGTGCAAGTGTATATATAGATAAGAATGAACACACAAAGTGAGTAAATCACTCAAGTGTTTGTCCTAAGCTATATGCAATGCATTATGTACACCTCCGTTAAGATCACAACAACACCAGAACAAAATACAATATATTGGAATGAAAATTGACACGTGCCTAGATACAAATGTCTAAACTGTTTTAAAACATCCAATTACAGTATTTTAGTTCTTTAATTATTATAGTGCACAGGTAACAAAAACTAGCAGCAGAATATAACAATAAACAAGAATTTACCCAACCACACAAAAGCAAGTGTGGATTTCTGCAATACTAAAATTTTGATCTGCATACCAAAAACAAAGAAGAAAAGTTAACAAAAATGTGAGATCAAACTGTTCTCATTCCTGACAATGACGCCAAAATTTGATCGGGAGAAAATCGTGCGCAAAAAGTGTGTATTTTGAAATCACGAGTTAAAAGTGTGTGCTTTGGCTTCCTTGATATTTTCGTTATAGCATGGTGATTAAATGGGTCGAATCCATAGGGACGGGAAGCGATAGAAGCTTTACCGGTATGCTCATGTATGTGTTAACGGTTATTCTATATTTCAAAGAATGAAAAGAAAGAAAACAAATAATGAAAAGAGAAGGATACAGTGGAAATAAAGAAGTAGGAAACATAAAAAAGAATGTATTTGTGCTATATGGTATATTTCTAAAATAAAGTAAAAGGAAAGAAACTCATGGCTACTAACTACTAATGACTCTACTAACTATGCTAACTTCTTAATGATAGTTGTCTCACATGTATCCCTAGCATCACTAGTTCTTAGTTCAAGAGCGTTTCAAAGCATGACTCATGTGATAACTCATCATGTCCAAACTCAACAAACAAGTGCAAGTTACACTTAAACCATCAAAACTAAACTAAAGCAAGTATGAAATAGAGTAATGTTAGCTTGTTAGAGAGTTAGATATTAGAGTGTTAGAATCCATCATCATGAGCCATCAATGGCTCTTGCAAGAGTAAGGCCAAGTAGAGGCTATTAGATTCATGTAGATTATCAAGTAAGGAGTTAGCAAATTAGTGGTTAGTTGCCATGAGATAAAAATTAGCTAAATATGTAAAGAGTTAAGAGAAGAAGCAAACAGAGATAAAGGAAGAACCTTTCATAGAGTGTCACCCTCCATTATAAGAACTTTCTCTTCTATCCTATGATCACTCTCTTTCCTATTAAATGATTTATAAAAATAAAAAATACAAAAGAAGAAGAAGAAGAACAAAACTACCCTAAAAACTCTCTTCTCCTCTGTTCTAAACATCTGGGGTATTTAAAGGCTAAGGGGGGCACCAGGGAAGCATTACGAGGCCCACCAGTCGAAACTCGACAATGGCCCCACTAGAAGGCCGCGGAAATGTGGCGAATTCTGGGGTCGCGCGTGCCGCGCTCTGCACACCCCCCTTTGTACCTGCTGTCAGTTTATCAAAATAAGCTCCCAGATTTGGCAGATCCAGCTTCTAAAAGTCAATAGTTATATTTGTAGGGTTTAAATATCACCAAATGAATGAGATTTTGGGCTTCTTCTTCATTTCATGCCATGGACCTAGAAACAGACAAGAGAGGTATTATTAACAGAATTTAATATTGAATAAATATGAAGATGTGGTATGAAATATGCAATTTTAGAGACTAATCAGCGGGTCTCACATTGGATGCGGACCTCACTTTGTTGTTGGAATACGGAGCTCACAAACTTGCGTTAGTGTTGAAATGTAGAGCATACATGCGTGCGTTTTGTAGTTGAAATGCTACCTTGAGGTCCGCGTTTTGAAGAAACAACATGACCTTCGTGTTTGACAAAGAATGTGACCTTCGCGTTTGTTGATGAGATGGGACATTTGCGTTAAACGCGACCCTCTTATTTGGCATGAGGCCCGCATTTTGAGGCTTTACCTTCAGTAATTTTTAGACAGCTTACAACTCTGAGTGGGGATAGAACCCATCAACGGAGCTGGGCTCGCAGTTATTTCCGAGTGGGGGTAAGACCCATCAGCGGAGCGGCAAACTTCGGTAGAACTCTAAGTGGGAAAATACCAACAGCAAAGTAGGCTGAAATGGTTAGGAGCAAAATATAATTTTATTTGATAATAAAATAAAATATAGGGAAATCAAAGTACATGGGGATCATGGATAAGGGTACTGTCCTATTTAGGGAGGTAGGATCAGATTACTTGATTGCTTTGTATTGGGTGATCGCATGCTGTGGTTGGGTAGTAGGCGGAGTGCTCGGCTGTCCGGATCCAGAGGCTGTTTTAGGTGTGAGGACATATTTCTTGAGGAAGTCCTGGCAGATGAGCTCCTCCTGATACTTTCAGAGGCTCCGGCGATGGATGGTCTTGTGGCCCTTATTGTAGTAGAAGCAGTACTCTTCTACTCCAGGAAGTATAAGATTATACTAGATGGGTCTCGGACACTTGACCTAGGGTTGATCCTTGATGGTATTAAAGACTTCATTGATGGGGAGCCTGAGCAGAATGAATTGCTTTATTAGCTTATAGACTCGGAGTGGACTTGGTGAGAGGAGCAGGAGTGCTTGTCTCTTGTAGGCAAGTTGCCCCTAATTTCAATCTTAGGCATGTGTTATAGGTTCGTGCGGAGACTTCGATTTTGCTCCGTCATCACTACGCTTAGTGAAGTGGTTGGGGGAAGTCTTCATTACCTCCTCCAACTAGATAAAGCGCTGAGCTCGAGATAGAATTTCGCTCATCCGAGTGACATTGTGCTTCAGGAGATTTGTACAGGGGGTGAGAGACTTGCAGCCTGTTGATGAATGCGAGTGCAGAGATGTCATAACCGCAGTTGGGGACCTTGGCCAGTTGGCTTTAAAAGTAGCCGATGTAGGATTTGAGGCTATCGCTGATCGAGGCTGAACCTGCACGAAAAAATATAGTTTAGAAATTAAGGTCAAGAACGTACTAGTTTGCTCAATACTATCTTTATAGCAAGTCGCTATGCGGGTCGTGATTCACAAAGAGGGACTGCGATGAAAGCGTTAAATAAATCTCTCTAAATTACTAAATCCAGTTAAATCGTTCTTCTTAGTTTTCTAAAAGAAAAGGAAAATGTTAAGTTAAGAGAAGATAGAAGAAAAAGTGTTGTTGGTGTTTTGATTAAGAGAATAACTATGTTAAAAAGAAAGAATAGAAAGGAAAAAGAAAGAGCTGGTATTTAGAACGTGGTTTTAAACTAGGAAAAAGAAAGAAAAGAAAAGTTGCTTACCTCTTGTGTTGATTATCGTATCTTGGATTGTTAGCAAATGCTTACCTTTGATCAACGCATAACTCAATGACTTTGGATTTGCACGTCTAGATACTGGATGCTTTCTGACGACCCTATCTTCTACGCTCTGATCTGTGCTTACCCCCCTAAATCTTCTGAATATCTGTCCTAATTCTTGATTCTGATTTAAACTCATTTAAATCAGAATTTAAGTAGGCTTTTGGGCTCGTTTTCTCTCCTTCTCATTAAACAAGGCCTACAAACATTAAGACAATAAATATGATTAAATAGCAGAGTTTATTAAAAATAAATATGAGAATATAATATTAAATATGCAAACTATGTGTATAATCACACCCCCATACCTATCTTTTGTTCGTTCTCGAGCAAATCAAATAAAAAAATAAAACAGAAATAATCTAATCTAACTCACTTTCGTAGGAATCACGGTTACACTTATCATGTGCAATAAGCCGTTAAACCTCTAGGTTATTGTAACACCCCGATCCCGCTGATACGAGAACGCTAGGTGACATATATACGCATGGCAAAAATACCCTAACATACGTGCGCTAAGCCTCAGTATAGAAGAATACGTACAATATACACAATTATTTCAGTATTAAATACGTATAAAAATACCTACAAAAAGGGGTTAGTGATTACGATAAATATAAAAATAGGAATACATAGGGAAGTACTGATAGAATAATAAAAATAACTATGAATTAGAAAGGTGGCGGTCTCCTAACAATATCCTAGGCAACACCAAGTACTACGATACCTCGGATCTCCAACCTAGGTATGCAAACTCAGGATCGTTAGAAAGCGACCTAGTGAGCGATAAAATGAAAGAAGCTGTAATAGCATACTATAATAGTATTACAATCATGATAACATATAATACATATTTTTAACAGCGATACCATATAAATATACTAACAATCGATGTCTATAGTACAATAATTGTATATGCATATTAATATTATTAATACCGAGCATGCATATTACAACAATATTATTTCTATAATATTATCCAATTCTATAACAAAAAAATATCAATTAACATTATTGGGAAGAGTCCTATATATATATCACTTGACTTTATATTATTATGTTATTATGATCAATAGGAGTTATGCTACTTTTATGTTATTATCAATCTAAGTAATACGATACAGTATTTAGTGATATATTAATAAAATTAACTTGTTTAAGTAACATATGTCAAGTTTTATTATTTTATATTTATTGTTTAAACTATAGTAAAAGTAGCATGATAATATCGTGAATTTATACATGAAGTACACAAAATAACCATACTATCTTGAAGAAAATGAAATCACCTAAGGGGGGTGAATAGGTGATAATGCTAATCAATGCACAAAATTAAAATGATATGATGCAACGATCACCCGAAATAAGACTAGAAGCCGAATACCCCGTGAAGGGCTCTGAACTCCTTCCTCGTGATTCCTTTAGATAAGAGTTTGAGGTGCGCAATGCAATCTTGTTGTATGAGTATTGATCGACAATATAGCAATGAATATAAAGCAAGTAAATAAAGCAAATAAACCAATCGCAAACACTGATATTTGTTTCGAGGTTCGAGCACCCAGCTCTACGTCCCCGCCTTCACCCAGAAGGATTTCCAACCACTATAACTTTCACAAAGAATTACAACCACAAGGGAGTACCCAACTCCTCAATCACACTCCTCTAGTCCAGAGGTAGTGGAGCCACAAGTACAAGAATATCTTGGTGATCAAAAGACCACAAACCCTCTTTTGAAAAACTTTTTCCCTTACAAAAATCCTAGAATTGTTTCAACACAATTTTACTATTTCTTCAAAAGAAAAGGATGAACTATCTTCTATCTTATTTCAACGCAAAAAGATTTTGATGAGTATAGAATTGCTTGTAAAGCTAAATATCCAAAAATTGATGAAAATGAATTATTCATGTTAAAAACTAAAATCAATGATTTTGAAAATGTTTTAAAAGAATGTGCTTTTAACACTAATAAATTAGAAGAAATGTTTTCAAAGAAGCATATGCACACTCCACATGCTAAAAATGATAAAACAACTCATGCCAAAAATTCACATGCTCATCATGCCAACACTTCACATGTCACTCATGTTAAAACTACTCATACTCACAATTCACATGTTCGTAAGCCACATGCTCATTATGCTTTTAAATATGATAGAATTTATAAATGTACTTATTGTGGCCGGAATGGCCATTTGGCTAAATTTTGCTATGATCATATAAATAGGACAAATAATCTTGTGTGAGTTCGAAATACTAACTCTCTAGGACCCAAGAAAATATGGGTACCAAAATCAAGTCCTAGTACACATCAAGGCTCCAAGACGTAAGGAGCGGTGGTACCTCGATAGTGGTTGTTCAAGGCATATGACATGGGACATCAACAATTTCACAACCCTATCAATGTACAATGAAGGTGGCACCGTCACCTTCGGAGATGACTCCAAGGGCACCATCATCGGTATAGGTAACATTAAGATTGGTGCATCTCCTTTAATAGAAAATGTTATTCTTGTTGATGGGCTTAAACATAACTTGCTTAGCATAAGTCAACTATGTGATCGTGGTCTCAAAGTTGTGTTTGATGAATCTTCTTACAAAATTTTTTATTGTAAAACCAATGATTGTATTCTTACCGGATTTCGTGAAAATAATGTTTATATTATTGACATGCTTAATTTGGAATGTTCTACTAAATGTTTGAATGTTTTTGATGAGATTTCATGGTTATGGCATAGAAGATTAGGACATGCATCTTTTGATCACCTTGCTAGAATTAATTCTAAGGAATTGGTGAAGGGTATTCCTTGTTTGAAGTTTGAAAAAGACCGCATTTGTGGTGTGTGCCAACTTGCGAAACAAACCAAGTCTTCTTTCAAACCAATCAAGGATATCATGTCAACTAGGCCATTAGAATTGATTCACATGGATCTTTTTGGACCAACTAAAACTAAAAGCTTAAATGGAAATAGATATGTTTTTGTTTTAGTCGATGATTTTTCTCGTTTCACTTGGGTTTTCTTTTTGGAGCATAAAGATCAAACTTTTTCGCATTTTAAGATTTTTCGAAAGAGGGTTGAAAAAGAAAAAGGATTTTCGATTTTACGGATAAGAAGTGATAGAGGTGGTGAGTTTGTTAACCAACTCTTCACGACTTATTGTGATGAAAAGGGAATTAAGCATGAAATGTCATGTCCTAGGACTCCACAACAAAATGGAGTAGTTGAAAGGAAGAATAGAACTCTTCAAGAAATGGCTAGGACTATGATAAGTGAATATGGGCTCCCTCAATATTTATAGTCCGAGACCGTAAACACCGCATGCTACATATCAAACCGTATTTATTTGTGCAAAAATACTTTCAAAACCTCTTTTGAAATTTATCATTTAAGAAAACCAAATGTTTCATACTTTAAAGTTTTTGGATGCAAGTGTTTTGTTTTGAATACTAAAGATAATTTGGGTAAATTTGATGCTAAGGCTTATGAAGCAATCTTTGTTGGATATTCTAGTACTAGTAAAGCATATAGAGTATTCAATAAATCATCTCATACTATTGAAGAAACTATGCATGTTAAATTTAAAGAAACTAATGCTATTGTTGAGAATGTTGTAGAGATTGACTCATTAGGTGAGAACATGGAGAAAATATCCTTGAAGGACTCACCCATCCAAGAAGAAAAGTAAGAACCCATTGGTGAAGTTCAAAAGGATGAAGTGGAAAAATCTCAACCACTTCCTAAAGATTGGAGATACGCTACAAATCATCCTCAAAGATCTCATCATAGGTGATGTATCAAAGGGGGTAACTACTCGCTCCAAACTCCATGAATTGTGTGATAATTTTGCATTCATATCTCATTTTGAACCAAAAAATATCCTCGAAGCTGAGGGTGACTCATATTGGTTGCTAGCTATGCAAGAAGAGCTCAATCAATTTGAGCGCAACCAAGTTTGACACCTTGTTCCTAGACCTCACGATAGACCAATAATTGGTACTAAGTGAATTTTTAGGAACAAGTTGGATGAATCAGAAAATGTTATTAGGAATAAGGCTAGGTTAGTGGCCCAAGGTTACACTCAAGTTGAAGGAATCGACTTTGAGGAGACCTTTGCACCCGTAACACGGCTTGAAGCCATACGGATCACATTAGCTTATGCATCTTTTAAAAATTTTAAACTTTTCAAATGGATGTAAAAAGTGCATTTTTAAATTGTTTCATTAATGAGGAAGTTTATGTTGAATAACCTCCCGGTTTTGTAGATCATGTTCATCTAAATTTTGTTTTCAAACTTGATAAAGCATTGTATGGTTTAAAACAAGCTCCAAGAGCTTGGTATGAAAGGCTTTCTAGTTTTCTTCCTTCAAATGATTTTGTTAAAGGCAAAGTATACACCACATTATTTACTAAACATGTTGATAATGACATTCTTATAGTTCAAATATATGTTGACGATATAATCTTTGGTTCTACTAATGAGTTACTTTGTAAGGAGTTTGAACAATGCATGCAACGTGAATTTAAGATGTCATTAATGGGTGAATTGAATTATTTTCTTGGACTCCAAATCAAGCAAATGCGCGATGGGATATTCATATGTCAAGCCAAGTACTCCAAGGAACTCATCAAGAAATTTGGGCTTGAAGACTCAAAAATTTGTAACACTCCCATGGCCACCTTCACCAAGCTTGATAAGGATGACCAAGGTAAGTGTGTTGATATAAAATTGTATAGAAGTATGATTGATAGTTTGTTGTATTTAACGGCTAGTAGGCCGGATATTATATTTAGTGTGTGTCTTTGTGCTAGATTCCAATCGTGTCCCAAAGAATCTCATTTAATTGCGGTAAAACGCATTATTCGTTATATTAAGGGCACTATTGGAATGGGTCTTTGGTATCCGAAAATCGGAGATTTCTCAATGACGAGTTTTTCGGATGCCGACTATGCGGGTTGTAGAGTGGATAGGAAGAGTACTAGTGGAACATGTCAATTTCTTGATAATTGTCTTGTTTCATGGTCTTCTAAGAAACAAAATTTGGTAGCCCTCTCAACCGCCGAGGCGAGTATGTTGCGGCGGGGGCTTGTTGTGCACAAGTTCTTTGGATGAAACATACTCTCCTTAATTATGATTTGCATTATGACCATATAAAAATATTTTGTGATAATACTAGTACTATTCATATGACTAAGAATGCAAATCAACATAGTAAGACCAAGCACATTGAGATTAGATATCACTTTCTTAGAGATCATTTTGAGAAAGGTGATATTGAGATTAATTATGTTTCTTCTGATTTGTAACTTGCCGATATTTTCACTAAACCACTTGATTATAATAGATTTTCTTTTATATGTGGTGAACTTAATGTTTGTGTTGTTGAATGAGAAAGTTTTCTTGCAAATTTGTACCTTTTTGATGTATGACAAAAAGGGGGAGAAATATGTAGTTTATGTTTTGTTTTGGGGTATGGTTTGTTGTTTCATGACATGACTTGTTTCTTGTTTCAATTCAAAAAATTTCTTATTTCAAAATTTTCTCATAATAGATTGTTTTATACTTGTGTAATATAGCATAATTTGAGGGGGAGTTTTTACCTCTCTTTTATTATATCTTGTGTTATAATCTATATGTTTTGTCATCATCAAAAAGGGGGAGATTGTTGGCCCAAAAGGTTACACTCTCTATTTGTTTAAGTTTTGATGATAACAAAACACATAGAAGCTATTTAGTACTAATAAGTTGTTTAGAATGAGTTTCAGGTTTGTACTAGTCATGATGGCCTTTCTAAGCTATTACAAGGAATTTTGATGCTAAAAGGCAAATGGCGCAAGAGGACGCTTTCATAGAAGAGAAGGCTCTAGCTTGGTGTAACTCGGCTTAGGGACTTTCTTTTTCAGTTTTTATTATTTTTTAGTTTGTTAAAGGATAGTGTGTACTGTTGAAGCTCAATATTTCCTCACACACAAGTTTTTGCACACGATTTTCAAAAGATATTTCTCTTTTATATTAAATAGTTTTATAAACATATCTTAATACTTATAAACTCTATTTAATATAGTATACAAAGTTTTGATCAAAGTTAATTTGAAAAACTTTAAAGATCTTCAAAACCATTTCCTCAAAATAGTCTATTTTGGCCTTCTACGGTCGACCGCCTTGTTTCAGGTTTGGACGGTCGACCAGGATTCTGACTGTTTGGCTGCGTGCATGTGTGCACGTCTCCCGTTCGACCGGGCGGTCGACCGGACCCCATATCGGTCGACCGATCTTCGGCCGACTGAAAGCACCCATGTTTCTGTTTGTTACAGTCGACCGGGCGGTCGACCGTGGGCTGGCAACGGTTATAATTTTTGAAAAACCGTTGACCAGTCGGTTGACCGTGAGCTTGATTTCAGCCTAAACGGCTAGTTTTTTAAACACGTTTTAAAACGTGGGTTTTCTCTCTAAACAAATTTGGGGCTGGATTTGGGTCTAATCTTTCCTAATAATTCATTATAACAGTTTACTCTTTAATCCCTACTTTATCCTATAAATAGGGATGATTAGGGTTGAGGTGATTACAACAATCCTTTGCAAAAGAAATCAAGTTTAAAGGCTTTCAAAAGAAGTTTTTGCTCTCAGTTTTTGTGCTCAAAATTCTCTCTTTTTACTGAAGTTTTTGGTTCAAAACTCTCTTCAATTTCATTTTCTTTTTCACTTACAAAACTTGAGCTTCAATCCTACATATTATTCTCTAGGGTTTTTGTAAGGGAAAAAGTTTTTCAATTTAACTTTGATCAAAACTTTGTATACTATATTAAATAGAGTTTATAGGTATTAAGATATGTTTATAAAACTATTTAATATAAAAGTGAAATATCTTTTGAAAATCGTGTGCAAAAACTTGTGTGTGAGGAAATATTGAGCTTCAACACTACACACTATCCTTTAACAAACTAAAAAATAATAAAAACTGAAAAAGAAAGTCCCTGAGCCGAGTTACACCAAGCTAGAGCCTTCTCTTCTATGAAAGCGTCCTCTTGCGGCATTTGCCTTTTAGCATCAAAATTCTTGTAATAGCTTAGAAAGGCCATCATGACTAGTACAAACCTGAAACTCATTCTAAACAACTTATTAGTACCAAATAGCTTCTATGTGTTTTGTTATCATCAAAACTTAAACAAATAGAGAGTGTAACCTTTTGGGCCAACAGAAAATATATGAAATAGAGAATGCATGAAACGCAGAGTAAACGTGTACATGAAACGCAGAGTAAACGTGTACATGAATGAATAGTGTGTTTTCTCATGAAGTGCAAAGTATACATGTGATATGGTGGTAGATAAGATATCAAGGAGTGTAATGAGTATAAATGGACGATAACATATATGTATCAAGCAAGTCATATTATTTGTACAATAATAACAATCAATACCGCCTGATATTTTAGTCAATCTCCTCCAGTGTTCCCATACCACTGGCAGTTCATATTAGAGCCCATACTCCAGCTAAACCCATCCGAATATGGCTTACGGGTACCATCATTTGAACAAGAGAGTTCACAAATAGCAAGCTTCTGATGTCATCATTGTTAGGTTATTAAATGTATCATGTACTAGGTCTGAATAGCTAGCGCACTGAGGATGCCTCCATCAAGCCAACACCCCGCTGAAAGTACACCTAGAGGGGAGTAAATAGGTGTAGTGCTAATCTAATACCAAATGATATGGAATTAAAACTAAATTGTTAACACACCAAGTGTAACCAAGAGTGAGTCCGAATTCCTCGTGAAGGGCTTTGAAACTAGTCCTCGAGATTCCTCTAAATTAAGAGTTGATGTGCTTCAATAGCTCTCTTGGTTGAACACAAGTATGGACACACAAACAATATCTAGCATGTAAGTGAATGAGCAATATAAGCAATGCAAGATATAAAGAGAGATGAGAGTTGAGAGAAAGTAGATCAAACGCAAACACAGGGATATATTTCGAGGTTCGAGCCACTGCTCTACGTCTCCGCCTTCACACAAAAGGATTTCCACTATATCTACACAAGACCTTCCACAAAGGGACCTCCATTAAGGAATTACAACAATACTAACCTGGAATACACAACTCCAACTCTCACACCTCCACACAAGAGGTAGGCACAAAGCTAAACACAAATCAAAAAAAAGATACAACTCAGTGATCCAATGATCACAAACAGCACTTAGTGATCTCAAAGGATCATAAAAAAAATTTCTCACAAAAAGATCCTAAAGATAGATTTAGAATTGATTGGCTCAAGTATGTGAGAAATCAAAGTATTCGGAAAAGAAAACATAAAGAAAAACTATGGAAAACTTCTTGATAAATATGAAAAATTAAGAACAAAATAGACTTTCCAAAACTTGAATTTCTTTGATTTTTTTCCAAAACTTTGAAAATAAATAAAGATATAGATTTTTGGCACAAAAACTCTTTTGAAAACTTTTTGAAAACACTTGAGAAGTGTAGAATTTTTTCTGTTGAAAATCTTATTGAAAACAGCCCCAAAAACCCATCCTTTTATAGGGTTTCAGAAACTAACCGTTGGGGTCCAGAATAGGTCAAAAATGACCTGTCGGTCGACCCCGGCCAAGGTCAGATTTCTAACCATTGGGGACCGCCTTAAGGCACAGTGAGAAATTTCTCACTGTCCGTCGACAATTCGGTCGACCGAGGGCAAAACCAGAGAGCAGCCTCTCTGGTAGGTCGACTGTTCGGTCGATCGTGCGGTCGACCGGCCCAATGACCAAGGGCTTGTGCACGTTCTGTGCACAACGGTCGACCGGTCAGCCGACGTCCAGGAAGCCCAGAATAGGGTTAGAGGTTAGAAAATCTTGGTTTTTTTAAATACCTATAAAATCTTATAAAACTTCATAAATTCTGCAAAAATAAGTTCATGTAAATATTTGAAGTGCAAATATGTGGGATCAAAAATCAACACATATTATAAACTATTTGTACTATTTTTAAGGCATAGAAATTAAGTCTTAAACCAAAAATCGTATTTTTCAAAAACTAAACTTTGAAATGGAAAACCGATTATTCCTTAAACTTATACAAATACAAAAATAAGATATTTAAATACTTTTGAAGCATAGTGTGCATGGATATAATCCAATACACAAATAAAAGATATATCTATGTTTTTGACATTAAATTTAAAATAAGTTTTGATAAAAACAAAACTTAAACACATGACGAGATATACATCAAAATAAGTTTTTCTAAACATTTGAACTATTAATGTGTATGGATGAAATCCACCATACATATAACTCATGTAAACTTATTTTGATTCTATCTATACATGACAAATGAAACATGTATTCTTGAAACTCAAAAATGGTTAAACCAAAATAAAAACTTTTGAACTTGTGTGTGTGAGTATACTTGAGCATATCAAAACTAAACTATCCTTATACAAGATCTAAATTAAAATAAACCTAGACTAAAATCTTCTCATCGATCTTCATCTCCAAGACGATTTGTGTAAGTTCACCTAGAGGGGGGGTGAATAGGTGATGGCTAATCTAATGGTCACTTAATGCCAAATAATGCGGAAGCTAAAACAATTATGACCTAATTAAAACTTTTACACTAAATACCACGTATAACCAAAGAGTGTTACCGAATTCCCCGTGAAGGGCTCTGGACAAATTCCTCTAGATTCCCCTTGAATGGGTTGAGGTGACGTGTTGGCTCTCTTGGTTGAATACAAGTGTTAGCAACAATCCCACGCAAGTATATCAATTAAGCACAAATGAATATATCAAGCATATAAAGATAGACAATAATTGAATGCAAGATATAAACAAGGGAGAGAGAGAAATGGCAATCGCAAACACAAAAGTATGTTTCGAGGTTCGAGCACACTTGCTCTACATCCCCGCCTTCGACACACGAAGGATTTCCACTATGCAAGATCCCAATGGATCTCTCCTCGGTGCCGCAACACCTACAAGCCCTCGGACTCCCTAGTCCCGTACACACGCAAGCTCACTAGCTCGCCGAGGCCGCACGTTAAATCACCGAGTTCACACAAGAACTCTAAACCACCGCGAGCACACTTGCCCGCCTCCTCAAAGAATAAGAAAAGATCTCTTGGTGATCTAAACACTTGATCACCAATTACAAACTCTCACAACACAATCATATGGATAGATAAGGCAATGGATAGCTCAAGTGATTGTGAGAAAAGCAAGGATTGAATCTATGGTAAAAAACTCAAGAAATCACTTTTACACTCTTGATAAAACTTTCCTTTTGATTGGAAATATTTGCTCTCAAATATGTGGAGAAAACTCTTTTAATAGAGTGGGAAAAACTGGCTCAAAGCTCTGCTAAAATCTTGTTACAAAACAATGACAAGACCCTCAAATTTATAGGCTGTCAAAAACTAGCCGTTGGGGTCTGTCAGGCCTGCCGGTCGACCAGGACGGTCGACCGCCAACGGTCAGAAATCCGACCGTTGGAGCCACGGTCGACCTCCCGGGTCGACCGAGCCACTGGAGCAGAGAGTCGAACTCTCTGTCGGTCGACCCGTACGGTCGGCCGAAATTTCCAGAGAGCAGAGCTCTCTGGAGCGGTCGACCCGTACGGTCGGCCGTCCTCCAGTGCACAAAGGCGTGCACGTCTGTGCACGTCGGTCAACCAGCCGGTCGACCGACTTCAGGGTTAGTCGACTATAAAGGTAGCAAGTCGACTAGCTGAAGCCAGAAAACAGATTTTCTGGGATTTAAAACTAAGTCTTTTGGTTCACATAAAATCCCATAAATACATAAAAATTCTACAAAAATAGTTTTACCAATATACTTTGATATACAAACATGCTTGCACAAAATCAAGGCATGTTATAAAATATTTGGACTATTTTTGTAAGTTGGAAATATTGGTTCAAATGAAAACTTGTATTTTTCTAAAACTTGTTTTCCAAACTTCTTCAAGATACAAAAACAAGACATTTTGAATTCATTAAAGCATAGTTGTATGGATATGATCCACTACACAATTAAGATGAAATATCTATGTTTTTGGTATTAGGTTCTAAATATGGTTTTGGATAAAAGATATGCATATAAGAAATTCCGAAAACCAAAAAGTATTTTTTTTTCAAAATGAAAGTCTTTTCTAAACTGAAAATTCTTTTATGAAAAGACAATTAAATCAAGAGTATGTGTGTGATATATACTTGAGCAATCCACCAACTGTTCTATCCTTTACATTTTATCTAAAAATAAAAATCTTATACCTAGACACAAGTCTTGATCTTGAAGTCTTCACATCTTCTTGACTTGGTCCAAGCTTGATCCAAAAGCTCCTTGGATCACACCGTGCTAGCTCCAAAACTTGACATTTTATCCTTTGTTGAGTTATGCACCTACTAAAATCTTGATAATGAATCTGTCACTAATTAAACACAAGATCATTAGTAAACATAACTTCATAAGTTGATCATCATCAAAACTAGGGTGATAGGCCTTTGGGCCAAAAATCTCCCCCTTTTTGATGATGACAAAACTCATGAAGTTATATATGCATGGATTAAAGTAAAGCTTCAAAGAAGCTCCCCCTTAACTCATGCATAACAAATAAATAATAGATATGGCAATGAGGCACATGAATATGTATGCAAGTATGGAGATAAAACATGCAATAAGCATAAATCAAAATCTTTTTCTCCTATTTGCAATACAAAACATATATGCATTAACTAACAAGGAAAGAGAAATACTTCTCCCCCTTAAGCAATGAAAACATGCATATAAACTCAAATACTTCTCCCCCTTTTTGTCACTCATCAACAAAGGGTTCAAAGTAAAATCAAATCAAACAAATTTTACTCCCCCTTTTTGTCAAAAACAAAGAGATCAAGAAGGGGTAATACAAATCAATCAATAAAGATTTATATGCGATATACATTCATGAAGAGGAAGACGCTAAGTTAGCTTCCCTACACATATGCATTACATGAAGAAGGGATGACAAGCCCTAACTCACATAACACATATTATGTAATGCATAAGAGGAGATGTGAAGCTCCCTCTACACACGTATATCATATAAAGAAGAGTTGTCAAGCTCCTCAATTTATAATATACTCAACATGAATCCATATGTAAGAGAGATGTTAAGCTCTCCTTGCATATAGGAAATACAAATCAAATATTTTGAATTTTTCTTTAAAAGTTTGAACTTTCTCAATAAAACACATTTTGAGATATCAAATCAACAAATTTTTTATTTTGATATCAATTTTGAAAACATATTGCATAAGCTTTAAGAATTACCAATTGAAAGCTGAATTAAGCTTAGCATATACATAGTGTTTTAAGAACAATTGATTCACTCTCTTAAAGCACAAATAGATCACGTATATGTATGAAAAGATAATACCAATAGAAATTGATATAATTTAAATTTGAAAACATTCATACATACAATCAAAATATGAGTATATAAAAATCATATTGATACCAATTGAAAATATCCAATAATACCAATTGAAGAGTAAGCTTATCATATACTCTACCATATGAAGAATTTGCACTAGTTAATATGAAAATGTTTTAAAACTAGTACGAAATCCTTCAAGCAAGGAATAAAGCAAAAATGTCAATTAATCTCAATATTCCTTTAAATCATCACACATTTTTTTTTAAAAAATAAAATTTATATTTCAAGATATATGTATGTTTTGACAACACAATAAGTATACATACATATCTCTTAAACACAATTGAGTCCATATAAATAGATTTGCATTAAAGGCAAATGACTCAAGAGGTATACATGTATATCTTAAAGTTTGGCAAAATACATATATACATGAAATGAAAACACATGATCATAAATCAAATCCAAAAAGTGGGAATACAAGTTTAAAAATGTATGTATCATCAAAACCAAGCAATACAAGCACATTTCATGGGTTCAAATAAGCATTCAAGTACAAATATAAATAGATTTATTTGTGGCCCACGATATGTACAAGTATAAATCCTAGTGTTGAAAAAAACTAACATATAAACTAATATTCAAATCATGAAGCATCAAATAAATTTTGAGAACACAAAAAAAATTTATGATTGAAGAATAGTAAGATCATGTGTATGTCTCATAAACTAATTTGAAGAACAAATAACTAGTTTAAATAGATTTTTGACAAACTAGTTAAAGATCCTTCAAATACATCAAATCATATGTTTTTCATGAATTTTACTAAGTACATAAAAATTCAAGCACTCATAGTCCATAAGTTTCAAAATTATCTTGTAACATAAAAGATGAGTGTTCAAAGGTTATGTAAATGGCATTTTCATGAAAATAGACAATGAAGCATAAAATAGACATGAAAATTATTTTTATCAAAACATAAAAATTCATTTTTCTTTCAAATAACTTCAAGATATATGTATGGTATATCCAAAGCTAACAATATGCATACATATCCCAAGTATAAAAGAGTCTATTAAATGTATTTGCATGAAAGCAAGAGACTCACGGGTATACATGTATATTTATTAGATTTGAATTAAAAATACATATACATGAAGTAAAGTATAAAAATAGGTAAAACATGTATAAAAGAGAATCATCAAAAGTAGTCTATACATATGCATATAGTGGATACAAATGAGCATGAAGTTCAAATATATATGATTCAATTGTAGTTCACTATTTAATATATGTATAAATGCAAGTTTAACACATTCTACATCTAAGCATGTAAATACCACATGAAGCACACAAAAATATGAACATGCTATGAATATGATAAATGAATAGCATGTACATAAAAATAAGAGTTTAGAGATAGTTACCAACTCTAAAGCTCCTAACATGGTGGTTGTCCCACCAAAGCTCCTTGATAGTGATGCATCCCAAAAGTATGTCCATCATGTCCAAGTGCATTCACTACCAAGGCACCAATCCTCTCACGTCTTGTGAGAGCCCTCACCTACATCAAAAGCAAAAGGTGAGGGTTTTGGTACCCATATTTTCTTGGGTCCTTTGGGGTTAGTCTTGTAAGGAACCCAAACATTTTTATAATTAGCAAAATTTAGAGAATTAATATTATCATAACAAAACTTTGCTAAATGGCCTTTGCGGCCACAATGTGTACATGTGTACACCTTAGTATGCTTATGTGTGTGGGTGTGAGCATGATGTGCATCATAAGCATGATATGGATGTGCATGAACATGTGGAGTTTGTTTCTTAGAAAACATGGACTCCAATCTATTGTGGTTAAATGCACAAGAGTTCAAAGTTGAACTCAAACCATCCATTTTATTTTTCAAATCTTTAATCTCATTAGTGGTGGCATGAAAAGCATGATGAGATAAAGAATCATTTTTCTTTTTCTTTTGTGAAACAAAATCTTTTTCTTTTTCACAAATTTTTCTTCTCAAAGATTTATTTTCTTGAAAAACAACTTCCTTTGTTTTTCCACCAAATCAATCTTATTTTTCAAAGACATATTCCCTTCACATAAATCATTCAATTTTGACATGAGGGAAACATTTTCATTTTTCAAAACTTCATTTTCTTTTTCTAAACATGCAATTTTAGTTTTAAAAGAATCGTTCTCTTTTAGCATGCAATCAAAATCCTTTTTATTTTCTTATTATCTTTTTCTAAGCATGCAGTGTTATCTCTAAAAGAATCATGTTCTTTATGCATGCAAGCAATGTTCTTTTTCAAATTTTTATTTTCCTTTTTAATCATGTCATATTTTTCAAGCAATAGATGACAGAAAGTAGATAGCTCATCATATGACATGTCCTCATCATCGGATTCGATGTTTACCTCAAGGGGGTTATCCCCTTAGACCATGTAGCACTTGTTGGAGATGTCGCTTCCAACATCCGAATCACTTCCCGCATAGTATTGATCATTTTCGCCAAGGGAGAGGAGGGTGTTCCAAACTACAAAAGCCGATTCAACATTAGAAACCCTAGATAAATAATCATCATTTAAGGTTGATTTAAGAGCATGAAGGGCTTTTGAGTTAGCCTCAAAATACTTGCTATTAATAACATAAGAATCATTAGTGGTAGCAAGATATACATAAATGCCTAAGGCCTTGAGGTACAAAGACATCTTAACCTTCCAAATTTGGATGTTAAGAATGTCAAAAGTGGGTGGTGACATGAACTCCATGGTGTGTGTACAAAATATAGTGATTAGCCTAAAATGAGGATCTTTAACTCTAGGTTGTAAGACCCAAATCAGAGTACCAAGCTCTGATACCAATTGTAAGTTCACCTAGAGGGGGGTGAATAGGTGATGGCTAATCTAATGGTCACTTAATGCCAAATAATGCGGAAGCTAAAACAATTATGACTTAATTAAAACTTTTACACTAAACACCACGTATAACCAAAGAGTGTTGCCGAATTCCCCGTGAAGGGCTCTGGACAAACTCCTCTAGATTCCACTTGAATGGGTTGAGGTGCCGCGTGGCTCTCTTGGTTGAATACAAGTGTTAGCAACAATCCCACGCAAGTATATCAATTAAGCACAAATGAATATATCAAGCATATAAAGATAGATAATAATTGAATGCAAGATATAAACAAGGGAGAGAGAAAAAATGACAATCGCAAACACAAAGGTATGTTTTGAGGTTCGAGCACACTTGCTCTACATCCCCGCCTTCGACACACGAAGGATTTCCACTATGCAAGATCCCAATGGTTCTCTCCTCGCTGCCGCAACACCTACAAACCCTCGGACTCCCTAGTCCCGTACACACGCAATCTCACTAGCTCGCCGAGGCCGCACCTCAAATCACCGAGTTCACACAAGAACTCTAAACCACCACGAGCACACTTGCCCGCCTCCTCAAAGAACAAGAAAAGATCTCTTGGTGATCTAAACACTTGATCACCAGTTACAAACTCTCACAACACAATCCTATGGATAGATAAGGCAATGGATAGCTCAAGTGATTGTGAGAAAAGCAAGGATTGAATATATGGTGAAAAACTCAAGAAATCATTTTTACACTCTTGATAAAACTTTCCTTTTGATTGGAAATATTTGCTCTCAAATATGTTGAGAAAACTCTTTTAATGGAGTGAGAAAAACTGGCTCAAAGCTCTCCTAAAATCTTGTTACAAAACAATGACAAGACCCTCAAATTTATAGGCTATCAAAAACTAGCCGTTGGGGTCTGTCAGGCCTGCTGGTCGACCGGGACGGTCGACCGCCAACGGTCAGAAATCCGACCGTTGGAGCCACGGTCGACCTCCCGGGTCGACCGAGCCACTGGATCAGAGAGTCGAACTCTCTGTCAGTCGACCCATACGGTCGGCCGGAATTTCCAGAGAGCAGAGCTCTCTAGAGCGGTCGACCCGTACGGTCGGCCGTCCTCCAGTGCACAAAGGCGTGCACGTCGGTCGACCGAGCCGGTCGACCGACTTCAGGGTTAGTCGACTATAAAGGTAGCAAGTCGACTAGCTGAAGCCAGAAAACAGATTTTCTGGGATTTAAAACTAAGTCTTTTGGTTCACATAAAATCCCATAAATACATAAAAATTCTACAAAAATAGTTTTACCAATATACTTTGATATACAAACATGCTTGCACAAAATCAAGGCATGTTATAAAATATTTAGACTATTTTTATAAGTTGGAAATATTGGTTCAAATGAAAACTTATATTTTTCTAAAACTTGTTTTCCAAACTTCTTCAAGATACAAAAACAAGACATTTTGAATTCATTAAAGCATAGTGTGTATGGATATGATCCACTACACAATTAAGATGAAATATCTATGTTTTTGGCATTAGGCTCTAAATATGGTTTTGGATAAAAGATATGCATATAAGAAATTCTAAAAACCAAAAAGTATTTTTTTTTCAAAATGAAAGTCTTTTCTAAACTGAAAATTCTTTTATGAAAAGACAATTAAATCAAGAGTGTGTGTGTGATATATACTTGAGCAATCCACCAACTGTTCTATCCTTTACATTTTATCTAAAAACAAAAATCTTATACTAGACACAAGTCTTGATCTTGAAGTCTTCACATCTTCTTGACTTGGTCCAAGCTTGATCCAAAAGCTCCTTGGATCACACCGTGCTAGCTCCAAAACTTGACATTTTATCCTTTGTTGAGCTATGCACCTACTAAGATCTTGATAATGAATCTGTCACTAATTAAACACAAGATCATTAGTAAACATAACTTCATGAGTTGATCATCATCAAAACTAGGGTGATAGGCCTTTGGGCCAACAATTTGATCCAGACTCGATCCATGAGCTTGACTCCATCTCGAGTACTAGATGCGATCTTGACGTGGAGCTCTTGAATCAACACATAGTAGCTCCAAAATTCAACATTGAATCCTTCATTGAAGCTAAACACCTACTAAGATCTTGATCAATAGCTGAAACTATATAAACACAAGATCATTAATAACTTAACTTCATAAGTTTGTCATCATCAAAACTATGGTGAATGGCATTTGGGCCAACATCCGCGATGTGAGATTTTAGAGGTAGCCCTCACGAATTCAAGAGGTGGCCCCCACCATGTATGTGGTGTGGTACTTTGTTTTATGTGTCACTTAGTTCCACACACCCTGTGTCAAACGCCAGTATGATCGCGCATATAACATGTATATCAAGTAATAAGAGTACTAAGTTTGGTTAATAACAATATCTATAACAAGAGACCGGAGACATCCTTATCACTAAACACTAGGCGGAGTGAGGATTCTAGAGGTGGCCCCTACGGATTCAAGACATGGCCCCCACCACGTATAGGTGTGATGTGATACTTTACCCTGTGTGGCACTTAGTTCCACACATGTTCTGCCGGATGCTAATGTAATTATGCTAATAACAGGGTTACCAAGATACATGTAAGCTGGTTGAATAACATTGTTTATAACATGTAACAAGTTAACAGAATTTTATCAATAATGTGGTAACATGAACAAGTATATAATGTAATAAGAGCATATGAGTATTCAAATAATGATAATCCAGGTAATATGAACAGTTATCCATGCACAGGAATATTGAAACAATCATAGCATGTACACAAGTGAATTTATGCGATAAATACATCGCAGTGTAGAATACTCGTGTAACAATGATACAAGTACGCCTGTTTGGTTAAGGGTGGAAGTGAGGAAGTGAGAAAGTGGTAATAATTCCCTTTGGAACTTGAGAATTGGTTAGTAAGTTTTTCGGTGTTTGGATGCTGTTGGGAAGTGTGATTTGAAAAATGTTATGTCTTTTTTGGTGTTTGGATGGTAATGTGGAAGTAGAAGTGAAAAAGTTAACCACAAAGTTGACCGCAAAATAATATTAAAATAAAAATTAATTAAGAAAAATAAAAAATAGAGTGTAATTAGAATACAAGTGAGATTTACATGAACAAAAAATTAACTGTTTTGTGCTACAACTTATTACAAATGAGATATACATGGCCATAAAATTAACTGTAGCAATCTGAAAGTGAGGAAATGATTGTGTAAAAGAGAAAAGAGAGAAGAAAAAGAACTTTTTTCATTTTTCTTTTCTGGTGTTTGGATGAACATCAAAAATGGGAAAAGACACTTCCCACTTCCTCACTTCCACCCAATTCCTTGAATCCAAACAGCCCCACATGAAACACAAGCATAGCGTATCCGTGTAATTGGTGATACGAATACATGAAATAACAGTGTTCAATGTATTAAATGTCTACATGAAATAACAGTACTCAGTGTACTAGCGCGTCCGTGTAGTGATGATACAAATACATGTAAGCTATATCAATGTCCACAAACGTGACGTATCAGTGTCCAGTGTAATAGAATATTCCTGTAATAGTGGTAGTATCAAGGTGATATAGTTATCATGGAAATGTGTCAACATATTACTATTTTGCTGTAATGATTTCAATATTATTAATTATAATGGATATCACAAAATAATTAGATACAATTATCTACGTTACCATATTTAAACTATCAATTTATTTATAAATCTTATAATTAAGCAATATAAATAGATAATTCACTTATGTTTTATATTAAATCAAGAAACAAAATAAATTGTTGTTTTATTGAACACGGTTAAAGAGTAATAATGTATATTTTAATTAATGTGACTTACAATAATTACAATTTATTAAAAAATATTTACAGTGATTTACCGATAATTATGTTATTTAATAAAGCAATTAATTTGAATCGTGATAAAATATAATTTATAAAAGAAAAATAATCAATATTATTGTCACAGCGGATCGAGAATCATCCAAATCAGACTTCGAATACTCAAGATATCGTTCGAATACTAAAATCAATAAAACTGATAAAATATGTAATTAAAATGCATAAATTGTAATTATTATAAATTGTCAGGGAGTTTTATGTAAGTTTTACCTTTATTTATTTTAGAAGCGAGTTTGGGTTGTTAACAGGTCGGGTTTAGATCTGAAACCCAAACCCAAAGTTAAGTTATGGGTTTATGAGTTATTGGGTGTGAGTTTTGGGTTTAGACCCAATAGAGGAGAGAGAATAAGAGAGACAGAGAGAGAATGAGAGAGAGGACAATGTAAAAAAGAAAGAAACAAAGAAAGAAAAAAGGAAAGGAAGAAACAAGAAAGGAAAAGAAAGAAGAAAGAAAAAAAGAAAGGAAAGAGAGAAAGGGGCCTGGCCAGCCATGGGTGGTCAACCATGGGTGGCCGGCCGGGAACATAGCCGCCGCGGCCTGGCCTGGCCTGGGTTCAGGTGGATAAGGGTGGAGGTGATTTTGGTAAAGATTTTGATGATAGTGGAAAAGGGTGGAGTGGCAGTAATGGTGGTTGGCTTGGTGTTTGATGTTGGTGGAGATGAATTGAAGGTGGAGAGATTGGAATGGTGAAGGTTGTTGATTTTTGAACCCTAAGTATGTAAGTATATAAACTTTGTATATTTTATTTCATCAAGGTAAAAATTAAAACTAAATTACTTTTTTATTTCTTCTTCCTAACCCAGAAATCAAACAAGTAATTTTATTTTGATCAAGTATAAGAAATCTTAATTATGATTCTCCTGTTCCTTAAAATTAATTTAATTTCTTACAAAAAATAAGTCAAAATATTGTTTCTCTTTTCAAAAAGTTTTTAAAAGAAAAGGAAAATATTTTTTATATAAAAAACTTATGTTATTTTAGAACCCTCCCACACACCCATCTCATGCATTGTCCTCAATGTATGAATCAACACATATATGCATGAAAAAAAAGAAAGGGAAGGGAAAATGTTATCATAAGGTGGTGGTTCCGGTGGTGGTCGGATTGGGCCAAGTGTTGTTGCCAATCTAAATAATGTGAATTTTCAAGGAACCCACCTTTGATTACCTCTTTCTAATTTACAGTTTTACAACCCCTAAACTAAATAGGATCACACAAAATCTTAACATTAAAATCATCCCGGTTATATGATCAATCTTGGAATATCATCTCAGAGTCATAATAGTCTGTAACTTGGTCCAACAATAGAATGTGACTTGGTGGAATGGTTGACTTGGGCTCAAGAATGAAAGGTTCAAGAACCAATACCGACTCGGGAATATAATTTAAATTTAGTTTAGGATCAAGAGTCGATTTTGGTTTCAGAGTTGGTTCCATATCAAAAAATTGAACTTTATATTCAATTCCCTTTAATGAAATGTGGCTATCCAAAATAGGTAGTTCACTTTCAAGATCTATGGGTACAAGAAATAATATTAGCTCAGGAATTGGGTCAAATCGAGTAAGGATATCAGAGTCAACATTGATTCAAAAATTGAAACTGAATCACAAAGTTGGGGATCGGGGTCACATTCATATTCAAGTTCAATTTTATTGAATGAAAAGCTTTCCAATTTGTCAAAAGATTGGTATTGGTCAAGTTCAAATGTAGTGATAAAATTGAATCTTAGTTTCCAAAATAACATAAATCTTGGGCCAGATCAATAAGGTTAGAGATAGCAGAATTAGTCAAATATCGATAAGAGAGAGTTTCCTCTTCTCTATAAATGTTAGCCAGTTGACTAATTTTTGCTTCTAACCTATCGACAGATTGGGTAAAAGAATTTTGGCTTTGAATCATATATTACATACACTTTTCTAAGTCACTAGGTTCTTCTTATTGTGGTGGGACTTGAAAAATTGAGTATGAATCTTGTATTTAGAAATTTTGAGGGATTATTGAGTCCATCAATTTTTAAACTTGTCGCTCGAACTCATGCAAGGCTTCTAAATTTTTTTTTTCATTTTCGAACTGAATCAAAGCTTCCATCCTCTTTTCGACATCATATTTTTTCTATATCGGTTGTTTTAGAAAAGAAGTATATGGAGCTGAATGTTGGTAAGGTGGTTGACAAAATGACTCGGGGAGTTATATCCCCACTGACTTGGTGAAAGTTGAGATGATAATTATTCCAGTCTTATTCATAATATTGAGATTAGGGCATATATTGATTCGGATAAAACCAATCCGGCATACTTGGTTAGTTAAAGTAATATAATGCCGGGTTGGTGATATTCGAGTTAAAAGAGGTCTGGGTGAAATATGCATCACTATTCAAGTTGCAAAAATTATGGTTATAATATATTTCACATAAAATGACAAAAAACAAACAAAGTAAAACAAAAAAATAAACAAAAAAGACAGAAAAATTTAGCATATGTCAGTGTAAATCTTAGACATAAACGACTCCTAACTTGTTGACTATCCACATAAGGTATATTGCAGCAATCTGACCACAAGTTAATCGGTTAGGGGCAAGATCAGTGGGAGGTATCCGTGCCGAGCAACGAGCCTAATTATGCCAAACTACTGTTTTTGAGATTTCACCTCTCAATCCCTAACTTTTGGCACCGATTTGATTAGAGTTAAATTCTCACAACTTCTTCCTTAGGTCAATCTCCTATTGAGTCTGAGATGTCCCTATGGCCAATGTCTACTCAGTTTTAAGTTAGGATTGGGTTAGAGAGTGAGGAGACGATTTTCGGGCTTAGAAAGGGTAATGACTTCCCCACGTTATCTTGTTTGCAGGATTAGCCTTAATTTCTTTTAGTGCACTGTGCACATGTATATAGCAAAAATATGCTCAAGCAACAAATATTACTCAAACATGTTTCCTATGCTATATGCGATGTAGACGTAGCTTTACTCCAACACTCTCCAACAATTTTGAAAAATGTAACAAAATAGACAAATGCCCTAGAATTTAAAGTCTAAATATTTTTTAGCATTTAACAATCACGAGTTACTATTGAAGACTGAAATTTTCAATTCATGCAACTTGTAATCAAATAGAGTGAGTAATTCACTCTGATTGTCGCGCAAACACAGCTTTGGCTATGTTTCCACGACAAAACAAAAAGCTCCTGGGCTATCCTTTCTATAACAGAGTCTCAGAGCTTCTTATTTGTATTCTGTAACAACTATTTTCCTGATAATAGCCCCTGTACACTAAAACAGAGGAGAAAGAATTAACCGTTAGTAAACTTAAAAAAAACTTACCGTCCTTCCCAGCAAAGGTGCCAGAATTTGATTGAGGTTGAACCAGCACAGAAAATATAGTTTAGAAATTAAGATTAAGAACATGCTAGCTTGCTCGATACTACCGCTATAGCAAGTGGCTATGTGAGTCGTGATCCACATGTAAAGACTACGATAGAAGCGTTAAGTAAGTCTTTCTAAATTACTAGATCCTGTTAAATCATTCTTCTTAGTTTTCTAAAAGAAAAGGAAAATGTTAAGTTAAGAGAAGATAGAAAAAGAAGTGTTGTCGGTGTTTGATTAAGAGGATAACTATGTTAAAAAGAAAGATCGAAAGGAAGAAGAAAGAGTTGGTTTTTAGAACATGTTTTTAAACTAGGAAAAAGAAAGAAAAGAAAAAGTTAATTACTTCTAGTGTTGATTATCGTATCTTGGATCATTGGCGAAGGCTTATCTTGCTTCAGAGACAATCAACACATAACCTATACGATCAGACTCATCCCCTTTCACATTATATCATCAAGACGAGCAAGCATGAAATCATACGGACACTTAAAAGGAGAAATCCATCATCGTCAGCTATCGGTGGCACTCGCTAAGGCAAGACATATTCTGATACTAATAGATTCACTTGGATATTTAAATAAACACAAAAGGTAAAGTAAAAAAACTTTTGATTCGACTGAAAAACAATGAATGAAACAAAACAAAATTACATTAGTGTCACTTCTCAATACAATTCTCTCTCTCTCTCTTTAATATGAATCTCTTTTCTAATCTAAGTTTACATGAAAATAGAAAATTACATAAATAAAAAGAAAAAAAAATCTAAGTTAACCTAGAAATAAAAAGCCTAATCTAAACTTTCTGCTTGAGTGGTGCATGTTCTTCTTCGAAGTGTGCAATATTTATAACTGAATGGAGAGAGGGAGAGCATCTGAAGATGGGAGAGCAAACACTCCCCCAACATACTCAACAGAGCCGCATTTTCATGGATTTGGCCGCATTCCGCGGGCAGGATCTGGCCAACTGGCCAGATCCAAAAGCGCATGGTTTTGATTCTTTCGATATCTCTTTTTATCCACTTGATTTTTCAGTTTGTTTTTTGGATTAGGTGATATCCTTGTTGATCTTCAAGTTAACCAAATAAATCTATAGAAATATAAATTTAACTGATTTTCATTTGGTGTTATCTTCTCTTATATGTTCTGATCTGCACTTATCTCCCTAAATCTTCTGAATATCTGTCCCAATTCTTAATTCTGATTTAAACTCATTTAAATTAGAATTTAAGTGGGCTTTTGGGCTCATTTTCTCTCCTCCGTTAAACAAGGTGTGCACACATTTAGATAATAAATAGGACTAAATAGCAAAGTTTATTAAAAATAAATATGAGAATGTAATATTAAATATGTAAACTATATGTACAATCAGTCGCCCTGCCTCCTCTTGACAGTGGGAAAGTTGTGGTTGTTCCTATTTGTAACACTTACCTTAACTAATCACCTTTTTCTTAACACTTGAATGCTTTAGGGAGGTGATGTGGAAACAAGTATTCATGTAAGAAACTTATACTATGTATTATACTATACATATTAGTATGTATATATTATTTTGTATGTATACGGATTTATATACACACACATGCATGTTGACTTTGTTACCATACCCCCACCATACTTATGGGTACAAGTACTTCATGAAGGGGGGAGGGATGGGAACCTTGCTTATAGGTGTAAGGTATAGGTGTAGAGGGATGGTGTTAGGGGGGTACTTGTCATGATATCCTTGAAGGGAATGGAGTATAAATAGGAGGGAAATGAAGAGAAAGTTTCATTTGGCAACACCCTCTCTCTGTCTTCATTCTCCAACTCCAAACCCTCTTCTTTCTCTTCCCATTTCGCTACCGGCCAAGAAACAGCAGCAGCAACACATCTTCTTCCCCTCTATTTTATTCACACACACTCTCTCTCGCCCCCTCTCATCCCTCACAAACCTTCCCTTACTTCCTTTATACTAAAAAGGCTTCCTTTACCTATTTTACCTCTTCCAAAGACCAAATAGAACATGGTAAAGTGGTGATCTAACATTACCTTAGAGGAAAATTCTTGAAGACAAGGTTGACCTAGGATAACAAGTTAGGAGGGTGATATTGGTTGAAGAAAGTAAGCAAATCTTTAAGACTACACCCTTTTATGCTCTTTAAGCTACAAACTAATCATGATATTGTTATGGCCTTGTAGACTCCATTATAGCGGGTGATCAAGCGTGATAAAGGGATATTCTTTACAAAGGTGAGTAGAACATCCGGACCCTAGTATAATAGTAGGTAGTGTAAAGCTTGAAATAAAGTGAAAATTTCTAAGTTATAAGTGAACGTGAAATATAATAATAATGCATGTGTATGATTTATAGATTTTATGTGTACATAATCTTATGGTAATCATGTTGTAGTTATTTTCATGTATGCTTAACATTGTGTATGATTGTGTGTATACATGGTAGTCAACCACATGCCTTTTTAGAGAAATAGTTCTATGGATAAATATGATACTTGATGCTATACATATAATTATGGCTACGCATATGTTAAGATGACATGATACGTTGGTTATCTTGAAAAGGCTTACATGTTGTTAATTTAGCAAGTGATTACTTATACATGTTAATGATTTCCATAATGTTGGCATCATGTAGAGTAGAAATCATGAGAATCATTTATGTTGGCATTGTTTTATGAATCCTCCCATGTTGTTATTACATGAAGGATATAATTGTTGCATATTTGGAGGAAGGGACCGGGTTGAACCGGAGGTGACCAAAGGGGAGAGTATACGATAATGTATAAGAGGAAGGGACCGGGTTGAACCGGAGGTGATCGAAGGGGAGAATATTGCGTTGAATAACGTATAGGAGGAAGGGACCGGGTTTAACCAGAGGAGACCGAAGGGGGAGTCCAACTTTATGTTTAACAAGTGTGTTATTATGGTTAAGATGAAAAACGTATGTTAAAACTATAAGGAATTGATATTTTCAGACTCTGTGATAGTCGACTTACCTAGGCAATTTCAACAGTATTAGTCGACTAGCCCTTGGGTTAAGTTGACTATAGATGGGAATAATGGGTAGACAAGTCCCTGAAAACCACATATATGATAGGTTAGTCGACTAGCCTCAGTTACAGGCAATAATCAGAGAGTGGACATCTTCTTTTAGCCATGATTAGTCGACTATAGATGATGATAAGTCGACTAGTATCTAGAGTAGTCAACTATACAAGATAGGGTAGTCGACTAAAAATTATTATAAGCAACAAACAGAGAGCACATATCTTTTTGGTCAAGACTTAGTCGACTACAGATAGTTCGTAAGTTGACTAGTACCAAGTATAGTTGACTATACAAGTTAGGATAGTCGACTAGGTAAGTCACATGCAACCAACAGAGAGTGAATAACTTTTTGAGATAGAGCCCAGTTGACTATAGTTTCATTATAAATCAACTAATAGTAAGTATTAGTCGACTATAGGATCGGACAAGTCGACTAATAAGACCCATTTCTATGTTTTGGTCAGGACTTTAGTAAATACCTAAAAATATACAAAAATGGTATAAAATACAATTGTTAACTTTATAATAAATCTCAAATAGACACACATAATGGTCATGCATATGTTATTGTTTTACTTACTGAGCTGTCGAGCTCACTCTTTTATATTAATCACCTTTAGGTTTGGATAATGATAAGGGACTCGCTTAATGACAATACGGGCTAGGTGGCAGCGGGAGATATTTTTATCCTTTTTGGCATGTTATTTTGATATGTATATATTGTTTAAGAAAAACTATGTAAAACTTCTATGTTGATGCTTGCCATGAATCTTGTAAAATAATGAAATGCTTGTATTATTAAGGTGCTTGACTTAGATACTGTGTAATATTATGGAGTTTATGGAATAGATAATGTGTAGGCTATGTTTCCAAATGAGTTTTCAGATCAATGTTTTGGAAATATGATAAATCATGCTGAGATCATATATGCATAAAGTGGAAAATGTTGTAAAGTATTAAGTAGGCTGATGTTAGCCGAAATTGAAGTGTTGTATCTTGATGGGTCCCTCGCTTTAATTAAGGATAATCTGTGATGATTGTATTGACTGAAAATTTTTAAGACTGAGACCGTTACAGTTGGTATCAGAGCCAAGGGTTATAGGTGAAGGAGAAGGTTAAGTCGGAGGTAGGAGGGAATGGAATTGTTAGGCTTATGTGTATGAATATGTGATTATAGTTAGGTAGTGGGTTTTATGTGACGGATTAACCATAAGTCAAGCGGTAATTGATTATTTCCTCGCATCAGAATCAGGGTGCCCGTACATCTTGATTCGGGTGAGTTGGCCGAGAGTGCGGGCTCTCAGGAACAGCTACTGGTGGTCTGGGACACTGGGACGAGGGAATGCATTGAATTATCTATTGAACCTAAGTTATCCTAAAACGTGAAACTTACGGGTGTTGGCCCAAAGGCCCATCACTCTAGTTTTGATATGATCAACTCATGTAGTTATAATACTAATAATCTTGTGTTTAATCAGTCTAAGATTTGTGATCAAAGAGCTTGTAGGTGTTGCGGCACCAAGTGATCTGGTGGGATCGATTTTAGTGAAATCTTTCATAGTGTTGAAGGCGGGACGTAGAGCAAGTGTGCTCGAACCTCGAAACAAATCTCCCGTATTTGCGATTGCTTTCTCTCTATCTCTTACTTGTTTATATCTTGCATGCTCTTATTATCTTTATCTTTATATGTTTGATATATGTTTGTGCCTAATTGTTATATGCTTGGGGTTTGTTTGCTAACACTTGTTTTCAACCAAGAGAGCCAACGCGGCACCTCAACTCTTATTTAGAGGAATCTTGAGGAGTTAGTCCAGAGCCCTTCACGGGAAATTCGGCTACACTTTTGTGTTATACTTGGTGTATTTAGCTTAAGAGTTTTAGTTTGTATAAATAGTTTTTAATTCCGCATTATTGACCATTAGATTAGCTAGTCACCTATTCACCCCCCCTCTAGGTGATTACAATTGGTATCAGAGCCAAGTGTTCTTGATTTGGGTCTTACAACCAGACTTAAAGATCCTCATTTATAGCTTATCACAGTATTAGTACACACACATGGATTTCATGTCACCTCCCACCTTTGACATTCTTAACATCCAAACTTGGAAGGTTAAGATGTCTATGTTCCTCAAAGGCCTAGGCATACATGTTAATCTTGCTACTATTAAGATTCATATGTTACTATTAAAGATTCATATGTTAATAATAGCAAGTATATTGAGGCTAACTCAAAAGTCATTCATGCTTTGAAGAGTACCCTAAACAATGATTATTTATGTAGGGTTGCTAATCTTGATTCGGCTTTTGTAGTATGGAACACCATCATCTCCCTTGGCGAACAAGAACAATACTATGCGGGGAGCGACTCGAATGGTTGAAGTGAAGCTTCCAACGTATGCTACATGGTCTAAGGAGATAACCCCCTTGAGGTAAACACCGAATCCGAGCTAGAAGAGGATGTTGATATGTCTTATAATGAGCTTGCTTCATTTTGTCAACAACTCCTTGAAAAATATGACATGCTTAAAAAGGATAATAAAAAATGAAAATTAAATTTGATTGCTTGTTAAAAGAAAATAATTCCTTTAAAAATGAAGTTGCATGCATTTCTAAAGAAAATGAAAGTTTGAAAAATGAAAACATTTCCTTGCTTTCTAAATTGAATGATCTTTGTGAAGGAAAAACCACTTTGAAAAATAAAATTGTTTTGGTGAAAAAACAAAAAGAGATTACTTTGCATGAAAACACTTCTTTGAAAAGAAAAGTTATTGAAAAAGAAAAAGAAAAGTTTCTAAAAAGAATAAGATTGTTGACCATGCTTTTCATGCTACTACTAAAAATGAAGTTAAATTTTTGAAAAATAAAATAGATTGTTTGAGCTCAACTTTGAGAAAATGTGTTTTTAATCATTCTAGATTGGAGTCCTTGTTTTCAAAGAAACAAGCTCCACATGTTCATGCACATCACCCTCAACATGCATATGCATATTTTACACGCCATGATCATTCTCATTCACATGTGCATAGTAGAGTGTACAAGTGTACACCTTGCGGCCGCAAAGTCCATTTAGCAAAATTTTGTTATGATAAGATAAATGCTTTAAATTTTGCTAATAAAAATGTTTGGGTTCCTTACAATGCTAACCCTCAAGGACCCAAAAGAAAATGGGTACCAAAATTCTCACCTTTTTTATTTGATGTAGGTGCGGGCTCTCACAAAACGTGAGAGGGATGGTGCCTTGATGGTGGATGCACATGGATTTGATGGACAAACATTTGATGCACCGCTATCAAGGAGGTTTGGTGGGACAACCACCATGTTTTGGAGATTTGGAGTATGGTTCTTATGTTTTAGTAACTATCTCTAAACTCCTTTTATTTACATGCTTTAATATATACATATATGATTTTAACATGTTTTTGTTGTTATCATTATGTTTTATGCTTCATGTAGGAAATACTAGTTTAGATGTAGTTTTTGTCAAAACTTGGATATATACTTGTACAAGTAGTGAGCAACATTTGATTCATATACGTTTGCACTTCATTGCTCATTTGTACTCACTACATGCACACGTATAGTCTAGTTTTGATGATTTCCTCATTTACACTTGTTTTGCCTATTTTTATATATGGTTTGCTCCATGTATTGCAATTTTTATTCAAATCTAATAAATATATATGTATACCCCTTGAGTCATTTGCCTTCATGCAATTTATATTATGGACTCTTTTTATGTTTGGGATATGTATGCATATTATTAGTTTTGGATAAAAACATACATATACCTAGAAGTTTGTTTTTAGATAAAACATGATTTTTTATGATTTTAATCTTTATATGAAAAAAATGAATTTTCATGTTTTTCACTTTTTTGATTAAATGATATTTGTTTTTGAGCTTCATTGATTATCTTTATGGAAAATGCTAATTACATGATTCTTGTACACTCACACTTTATTTGTTTATTCATGACTTTGTTTCATGATTATTTTTTAGCCTTATAAATTTCGAATGTCAACCTTTATGTATTTAGTATGTTTCATGAAAGACATATGATTGGGTTTCATGTTTTGAAAGATCTTTAGCTAGTTTTTTAAAAATTAATTTAACTAGTTATTTATTCTTCATATGGTAGTGTTTTCACAATAAAAATATTTTCAAATTCTTATTTTTAAAAACCCTACCAACCCCTTTATGGGCGGACGGATGGGCGAACATGCTTTGTATATCTTATTGAAAATCTTTTATTATGTGCATGAAAAAGGGTGATCTATTATGAGTTATATACTTGATTTACATCATATTTTCAATTGGTATCTCAATTGATATTTTTTTTGTATATACTCATATTTTGTTTTCTATATATGTATGCCTTCTCATTTCAAATAATATCAATTTCTATTGGTATTCTCTTTTCATACATATATATGATTTGTTTGTGCTTGAGTTACAAGATATTTACATGTTTAAAGCACAAAGTATGTTTATACTAAGCTTAATTCAAATCTTGATTTTCAATTGGTATCTCAATTGGTATTTTAATAAGCTTATGTATTATTTTCAGTAGGTATTTTATTGATATCATAATTTACAATAAACTTCAATTGGTATCTATTTAATTTAATTGGTATCCATATATTTCAATTGGTATCAATATATTTCATTTTCTAATTGGGTTTAAATTTCATTTGGTATCAATATGTTTTACCTATTTGGTATCAAAATTTGTCATGTATTTCTATTGGTATCAAATTTTAATATAAATTTAAATTGGCATCAAAATAATTTCTTTCATTGATATCAAAATGTAAAAATGTTTCAATTTTTCAATTTCAATTGGTGTCACAAATTTCCTATTTTATATGGTATCTATATCTTGTGATATCTTGATTTGTTGATTTAAGACAATTCAAAATTTGTATTGTTTATTTACAATTAGTATCTTAAAAATGTTCTGATATGTATTGCCTATATGCAAGGGGAGCTTAACATCTTTCTACATATAGATTCATGTTGAGTGTATCTTATATTGAGAAACTTGACAACTCTTCTTTATGCGATACACGTGTGTAGGAGGAGCTTCACATCTCCTCTTATGCATTGCATAGCGTTATGTGAATTAGGGCTTGTCATCCCTTCTTCATGTAATGCATGAATGTAGGGAAGTTAACTTAGTGTCTCCCTCTTCATGAATGTATATCACACATATCTCTTGATTGGTTGATTTGATTTCACCCCTTTGAGGGAGAACATTGTTTTGTGTTTATTTTAACCCCTTTGTTGATGATTGACAAAAATGGGGAGAAGTATTTTAGTATATATGCATGTTTTTCCTTGCTTTATACATAAAGGGGGAGAAGAATTTTTGTCTATGCATATTGTTTTTTGTTTTGCAAAAAGGGAGAGAAGAATTTGATGAGTTTTATGCTTGATTGGCATGTTTATCTCCTTATGTTTGCATACATGCTTGTTTATTTTACGAGCTTTAACTGAATATATATTTGTTTATTGTTATGCATGAGTTAAGGGGGAGCTTCTTTGAAGCTTTACTTTAATCCATGCATATATAACTCCATGAGTTTTGTCATCATCAAAAAGGGGAGATTGTTGGCCCAAAAGCCCGTCACTCTAGTTTTGATGATGATCAACTTATGTAGTTATAGTACTAATGAACTTGTGTTTAATTAGTTTCAGATTTGTGATCAAGATCTTAGTAGGTGTTTAGCTTCAATAAAGAATTTAAGTCAAGTTTTGGAGCTAACACGGTTTGATTCAAGAGCCTATGCATCAAGACCACATCAAGTACTCAAGAGGAGTCTAGCTCTTTGGATCAAGTTTGGACCAAGTCAAGAAGGAGAAGAAGACTTCAAGTGAAGCCCTTCAAAAGAAGACTTGTGTTTAGGTTTGTTTTTATAAGATTTTGTTTTTAGATAAAATGTAAAGGATAGAATAGTTGGTGGATTGCTCAAGTATACCATATACACTCACACACAAGATTTAAATGTGTTTTCATAAAAGAATTTTCATTTTGAAAAGAGTTTTCATTTGGAAAAATACCGGTTTGGTTTTTGGTATTCAAAGTTTACATGTCTTTAATCAAAACCATTTTTAGTGCTTATTGTCAAAAACATAGATATTCCATCATTTATGTGTAGTGGATCATATCCATACACTGTATGCTTTAAAAGTGTTTAAAATATCTTGTTTTTGTATTTGGAGAAGTTTTGAAAAACCAGTTTAGAAAAATACGATTTTTGTTTTATATCAAAATTTCTAAGTTACAAAAATAGTTCAAAATGTTTGTAACATGTCTTGATTTTACTCAAACATGTTTGTATATCAAAGTATTATACTGAACTTATTTTTGTAGAATTTTAGAGATTTTATGAGATTTTATATAAGTCAAAAAATCAAGTTTTCAATTCCCATAATCCCTGTTTCTGGCTTCTGCTGGCCGACCAGGCCGGTCGACCGAGCTAGGAGTCGGTCTACCGAGTCGGTCGACCAACGTGCACAAACGTGCACGCCAGGTCTGGCTGGAGGGCCGGTCTACCGGATCGGTCGACCGGCAGAGAGATCTACTCTCTGTTACAGGCCACGGTCGACCGAGGCTCCAACGGTCGGATTTCTGACCGTTGGCGGTTGACCGGGCCGGTCGACCGACAGCCGTCCAGGCTGAAGATTAAGCCCAACAGCTAGTTTTTGATGGCCTATTTAAAGGGGCTATCATGGGCTGTTTTAAACAAGATTTGAAGTGGGTTTTTGCACCAGTTTTTCCTACTCTATCAAGAGGTTTTCTCCACTTGTATTTGAGCCAAATACTTCCATTCAAAAGGAGAGTTTATCAAGAGTTTTCAAAGTGATTTTCTTGAGTTTTTCACCACCACATTTAATCCAAGTTTTCTCACAAACACTTGAGCTATCCATTGCTATATTTATCCTATAGGGATCTTTGTTGTGAGGAGATTTGAGGTGATCAAAGTGTTTAGATCACCAAAGTTTACATCTTTGCTTTGAGGAGGCGGACTTGTGTGTTGCGGGTGTTTTGAGTTCTAGTGAGAGCTCATTGTAGAGGTGCGACCTCGGCAAGCTAGTGGGCTTACGGTGTGTTGTTCTTGCGGGAACAAGAGAGGGACTAGAGAGTCCAAAGAACTTGTAGGTGTTGCGGCACCAAGTGATCCGGTGGGATCGATTTTAGTGAAAATCCTTCATAGTGTTAAAGGCGGGGACGTAGAGGAAGTCTGCTCGAACCTCGAAATAAATCTCCCGTGTTTGCGATTGCTCTCTCTCTATCTCTTACTTATTTATATCTTGCATGCTCTTATTGTCTTTATCTTTATATGCTTGATATATATTTGTGCCTAATTGTTATATGCTTGGGGTTTGTTTTGCTAACACTTGTATTCAACCAAGAGAGCCAACGCGGCACCGCAACTCATATTTAGAGGAATCTTGAGGAGTTAGTTCAGAGCCCTTCACGGGGTTCAGCTACACTCTTTTGTTATACTTAGTGTATTTAGCTTAAGAGTTTTAGTTTGCATAAATAGTTTTTAATTCTGAATTATTGACCATTAGATTAGCTAGTCACCTATTCACCCCCCTCTAGGTGATTACAACGGGTAGACTAAGTATAGGTGTAAGTGTAAGAGTGTGTGTATATATATTGTTTCTTTCTTGTTGTATAGCAGTACGTTGTGACTATTTTTTGGGTTGAGATTGATATGACTCCTTATTTACATGTAGATGGGAGACTGACACATATTGGCCAGTCTCTAGCTTGGATAGTTAGAGTGCGAGTTGGATGGCAGGTTCCATAGATTAGGGATATGAGTCTGATGAGACTGACCTGGAGGTCATATTTGCAGCCCCAGACCACTTGACCATAAGGAGGTTGAGTCTCAGGCGTCTAATGACCCTGAACTGACCATTGTCGATACGGAGAGTTTGGTTGGGGATTCACTTGATGTAGTAGAGATGAAGGATACAAGTGCAATATAAGAAGAGACCCGAAAAGGATTCACTTATGGAGGTGTCTTTTGGGATGAAAAATGGGAAGGCGACATGGATCTATATGATGATCTGGATGACTGGTGCTACGCAGGAGATGAATTACAGGGCGAAGACCCCAAGGAAGGCATGGATGATAGCGAGGATAGTAGCAGTACTAGCTGGGACTCGAGTGGGGAGACTCTACTCTATGAAGGATGAATCTATGAGCAATTGCTTTTGATATGTATACATATGTGTAAGCCTCGCGAGCTAGGTGATGAATATCTTAGGAGTTTTGTTGTATATGTCCTGGCACATCTTATATGTATGCACATGGATTAGTTTGGATATCCAAAGGGTAGATATATCAGTGTAATATCCTTGTATCCGTTTTAGGATGTATATATAAAAATATATATAGCAAGTTGCTTGTTTGCAAGTGATAATGAATATTGTATTAAAGTGATTGCATGAAACTAAAATTTTATTTAAAAATTGTTTTCACATATGTGAAGTATGTTGACTAGACGTCCTTATCTTATAGGAAGGACGCATGGATCTATATCAATTACCACCCAATGAGTCATTATCGCTCGATGTGTTACACTATAGTGTGATGGGAAGTGTACATCCCATGGACAATAATGAAGATTCAGATGTCCAGATAGGAGGAGGTCATGGAACTTAAGGGTGATGCCGGAGTGGCTCACTCAGTTAATGAAAAGAGCAAATGATAACAATTCTCACCGAGCATTGGAACAGTTTCAGAAGATGAAACCGCCTGTATTTGAAGGGGAGGTGGATCCCTTACAAGTTGAAGCATGGCTTCTCCAAATAGAGAAGATCCTGGATGTAATGAACTGCACCGATGAGCAGAGAGTATTTTTCTCTTCCTTTATGTTTCAAAAGGAAGCAGAACACTGGTGGAGGGCAGTGAAAAGTAGTGTGAAAAGCACAAGAGAACCAATCACCTGAGAATTTTTAGTGAATAAATTCATTAAAAAATATATTCCAGAGATAGCCAGAGACAAGATGGCGTCAGAATTTTTAGAAATGCGGCAAAGTCAGATGAATGTATCCCAATACGACCAGAGGTTTACCCAATTATCCAGGTATGCTGATGCCTTGGTGAAAAGTGAGGCAGAAAGAACAAAGAGGTTCGTGAAGGGCCTGAAATCAGAATTCGAGACAGATTGATTCGTCTACAACTGAAGAATTATCTCCAAGCTGTGAAAAGAGCCTTGGAGGTAGAAATGGATATGCAAGAAGGTCATGAAGACTGGGCAAAGGAATTTTCCAGCTCAAAGCGTCCCCGATATCAAGGACCATCAATGTCGGTGGTATCGGGATCCAGTAGTAAAGGATTTGGGCTTAATGCCACTCCTCAAAGAGGAGGATGGGCCAGAGGCAGAGGAACATGGTTGAGAAACAGAGACACTTTTTCGAAAGCACAGGCTACCTCTCGTCCCACCTTAGAATCTCGGAGGCCCCTTGGTGCCAGAAGTGTAGAATAAACCATTTTAGAAATTGCATCCAAGATAGGGCTTGCTATAATTGTGGAAGGGTGGGACATTTGAAGAAAAATTGCCCAACGAAGCGTGAAAGTCATGGGCAGAGTAGGGGAGGTGGAAGGCCAGCTATGAGAATGAACCCTCCCAGGGGACCAACCAGTAATTTTATACCGCCCAGTAATGCTCCACGACCTGCTGCAACTCAATCATCTGTCCAACAGCCACGGGTTCAAGGAAGAACTTTTGCATTGACCCATCGAGAAGCAATGGCCTCGAATGCAGTAGTGGAAGGTATGATCTCCATATCAGGACATATTGCTTATGCATTGTTTGATCCTGGAGCTACTCATTCATTCATATCTAGTGCTTTTGCTTATAAATTAAATCAAATATCAGAACCCCTAGGATTTCAGTTGGTTGTATCCACACCTATAGGGGTAAAGATAATAGCTAGCACTAGATATGTGGAGTGTGAAGTGATGATTGGAGAGATGAAACATCTATTGATTTGATTAAGCTGGGCGAGATGGAGTTTGATGCATTATTAGGAATGGACTGGTTGTCCGCTTATGATGCACATATGGATTGTAATATGAAGAGGATCATCTTTAAAATGGAAGGAGTCCCGGAGTTTATTTTGAAAGGGTGAAAGTTAGTCATGATATACCCTACATATCGGCAATCAAAGCCACTAAGTTAATGAGGCAGGGATGTCAAGGATTTCTGGCTTCAATTTTGGATACCACTAGAACTGATATCAAAAGTGAGGCTATCCCAGTCGTGAATGAGTTTCCTGATGTATTCCCAGAAGATTTACCAGGATTGCCCCCAGATCGAGATGTAGAATTTACAATAGATGTGATGCCCGGTACTGCCCCAATTTCAAAGGCACCATATCGTATGGCCCCTGCAGAAATGAAAGAACTTAAAACTCAACTACAGGAATTATTAGATAAAGGTTTCATCCGACCAAGTGTATCTCCCTGGGGAGCACCGGTACTATTTGTTAAGAAGAATGATGAGAGTATGATATTATGTGTTGACTATTGGGAATTGAATAAGGCCACTATCAAAAATAGGTACCCGCTTTCTCGGATTGATGACTTATTTGATCAACTAAAAGGGTCTTGTATATTTTCTAAGATAGACCTTAGGTCGGGATATCATCAGTTCAAGGTCAAGCCAAAAGATGTGTCTAAATCGGCTTTTAGAACAAGATACGGACATTTTGAATTCCTAGTCATGCCTTTTGGACTCACTAGTGCCCCAGCAACATTTATAGACCTAATGAATCGAATGTTCCAACCATATCTTGATCAGTTTGTGGTGGTATTTATCGATGATATTTTAATTTATTCGAAGAATAGGGAAGATCATGAAAATCATCTTAAATTTTTTTCACCAAATCTTGAGGGAGAAGCAACTTTATGCTAAATTGAAGAAATGTGAATTTTAGTTGGAACAAGTAGGGTTTCTTAACCATATTATATCCAAGGAGGGAATATCAGTAGATCCAATGAAAATTGAAGCAATCAAAGACTAGGCCTAGACCCATAAATGTTACTGAAGTTCGAAGTTTCTTGGGGTTAGCTGGATACTACAGAAGATTTGTAGAAGGATTCTCTCTAATTGTGGCACCATTAACACAACTAAATAGAAAGAATAAGAAGTTTGTATGGGGAGAAGAACAAGATAAGAGCTTCCTTGAGGTTAAAACAAAGTTAACATTTGCTCCTATTCTAATTGTACCTTCAGGAACTGAAGGATTTGCCATCTATAGTGATGCGTCAAAATTGAAACTGGGATGTGTGTTAATGCAACATGGGAGAGTTATTGCCTATGCATCCCGACAATTGAAAATTCATGAAAGAAATTACCCCACTCATGATTTGGAATTAGCTGATGTGATTTTTGCTTTAAAGATCTGGTGACATTACTTGTATGGAGTGTCTTATGAAATCTTTACTGACCATAAAAGTTTGAAGTATATTTTCACATTAAAAGAACTGAATATGAGGCAAAGGAGATGGCTAGAACTAATGAAAGATTATGATATTACTATCCAATACCATCCGGGAAAGGCCAATGTGGTGGCTGATGCCTTGAGTCAGAAATTAGGAGGAACAGTGGCCACTCTGATAACTCGCCAAACAAGGTTATTAAGAGAACTAGAAGAAATATAAGTAGAGGTGCGAGTCATTGATCCATCCAATGCTAAGTATCAATTGAATCAAGTAAGTATTCAATTTGATCTATATGACAAAATCAAAGAGGCCCAACAAAGAGATGCTCAAATAAGAAAAATTATGAAGAAGGTACTAGAAGGAGAACTCAAGGAGTTTCAAATTGAAGACGATGTACTGAAATTCAGACGCAGACTATGTGTGCCAGATGTAGCAGAGATTAAGGAAGAAATAATGCAGGAAGCCCATTGTACCCCGTATACAGCTCATCCGGAGAGTACAAAAATGTATCAGGATCTGCGTCATAACTTCTGGTGGGATGGAATGAAAATGAATATTTTCAATTTTGTCCACAAGTGTTTAGTCTGTCAGTAAGTAAAAGCAGAACATAAGAAGCTCCCAGGATTACTGGTACCATTACCAATTCCTGAATGGAAATGGTGTCACATTGCCATGGATTTTGTTACTGGACTTCCTCGAACATCCCAAGGACTAAATACAGACTGGGTAGTAGTAGATGACTTACTAAATCTACCTATTTTCTGCCTATCCGAATCAATTATTCTATGGAAAGACTGGCTCAAGTATATATCCGAGAAATAGTCAAACTGCATGGAGTATCTGAGTCCATTGTATCAGATCGGGATCCTATATTTCAGTCTAGATTTTGGAGGAGCCTGTCCGAAGCTATGGCCACTAAGTTGCAACTCAGTACAGCAGCACACCCCCAAACAGATGGACAATCAGATAGAACTATTCAAATATTGGAAGATATGTTGAGGACTTGTGTATTAGATTTTGGGGGAAGTTGGGACAACAATTTACCTTTAGTGGAGTTTTCTTATAATAATAGTTATCAGTCCACCATTGGTATGCCTCCGTTTGAAGCATTATATGGTAGAAAATGTATATCACCGATATGTTGGGAGGAAGTTGGGGATAGAAGGATATTCGGCCCGACATAATTCAAGAAGCCACTGATAAGATCAAGTTAATTAAGAAAAGGATGAAAGCAGCCCAGAGCAGGCAGAAAGCTGATGCAGACAATCGCCGCAGACCACCGGAATTTGAGGTAGGGGATAAAGTTCTCCTGAAGGTATCTCCAATGAAGGGAGTGAGACGCGCCGACAATAAGAACAAATTAGCTCCTAGATATGTTAGACCATTTGAAATATTGGATAGAATCGGACCGGTTGCTTATCATTTAGCCTTACCTCCTGTTTTGGAGAGGATGCACAATGTATTTCATGTCTTTCAGTTAAGGAAGTATGTACCTGATCCTGACCACATAATCTCCTATAGACCTCTGCAAATACAAAAAGACATGTCATACACGGAAGAGCCAGTGCAAATCTTAGATCGTAAGAAAAAACAATTGAGAAGCAAAATTATTTCTCTGGTCAAGATTTTATGGAGGAATCACCATATAGAAGAAGCAACTTGGGAGCTGGAAGAGGAGATGCGGAAGGACTGTCCACATTTGTTTCAAGGTACGTTGAGTTTCGAGGACGAAACTTCTATAAAGAGGGTAGAATGTAACATTTGCCTTAACTAATCACCTTTTTACTTAACACTTGAATGCTTTAAGGAGGTAATGTGAAAACAAGTATTCATGTAAGAAACTTACACTATACATTATACTATACATATTAGTATGTATATATTATTGTGTATGTATATGGATTTATATACACACACATGCATGTTGACTTTGTTACCATACCCCCACCATACTTGTGGGTACAAGTATTTCATGAAGGGGGGAGGGATGGAAACCTTGCTTATAGGTGTAAGGTATAGGTGTAGAGGGATGGTGTTAGGGGGGTACTTGTCATGATATCCTTTGGAGGGAATGGAGTATAAATAGGAGGAAAATGAAGAGAAAGTTTCATTTGGCAACACCCTCTCTCTCTCTCTCTCTCTCTCTCTCTCTCTCTCTCTTCATTCTCCAACTCCAAACCCTCTTCTTTCTCTTCCCATTTTGCTGCCGGCCAAGAAACAGCAGCAGCAACACATCTTCTTCCCCTCCATTTTATTCACACACACTCTCTCTCCCCCTCTCATTCCCTCACAAACCTTCCCTTACTTCCTTTATACTAAAAGGCTTCCTTTACCTGTTTTACCTCCTCCAAAGACCAAATAGAGCATGGTAAAGTGATGATCTAACATCACCTTAGAGGAAAATTCTTGAAGATAAGATTGACGTAGGATAACAAGTTAGGAGGGTGATATTGGTTGAAGAAGGTAAGCAAATCTTTAAGACTACACCCTTTTATGCTCTTTAAGCTACAAACTAATCATGATGTTGTTATGGCCTTGTAGACTCCATTATAGTGAGTGACCAAGTGTGATAAAGGTTCTCTACAAGGGTGAGTAAAACATCCGGACCCTAGTATAATAGTAGGTAGTGTAAAGTTTGAAATAAAGTGAAAATTTCTAAGTTATAAGTGAACGTGAAATATAATGATAATGCATGTGTATGATATATAGATTTTATGTGTACATAATCTTATGGTAATCATGTTGTAGCTATTTTTATGTATGTTTAACATTGTGTATGATTGTGTGTATACATGGTAGTCAACCACATGCCTTTTTAGAGAAATAGTTCTATGGATAAATATGATACTTGATGCTATGCATATAATTATAGCTACGTATATGTTAAGATGACATGATACGTTGGTTATCTTGAAAACGCTTGCATGTTGTTAATTTAATAAGTGGTTACTTATACATGTTAATGATTTTCATAATGTTGGCATCATGTAAAGTAGAATCATGAGAATCATTTATGTTGGCATTGTTTTATGAATCCTCGCATGTTGTTATTACATGAAGGATATAATTGTTGCATATTTGGAGGAAGGGACCGGGTTGAACCGGAGGTGACCGAAGGGGAGAATAACGATAATATATAGGAGGAAGGGACTGGGTTGAACCGTAGGTGATCGAAGGGGAGAATATTGCGTTGAATAACGTATAGGAGGAAGGGACCGGGTTTAATCGGAGGAGACCGAAGAGGGAGTCCAACTTTATGTTTAACAAGTGTGTTATTATGGTTAAAATGGAAAACGTATGTTAAAACTATAAAGAATTGATATTTTCAGACTCTGTGATAGTCGACTTACCTAGGCAATTTCAACAGTATTAGTCGACTAGCCCTTGGGTTAAGTCGACTATAGATGGGAATAATGGGTAGACAAGTCCCTGGAAACCACCCTTAGTCGACCATATATGATAGGTTAGTCGACTAGCCTCAGTTACAGGCAATAAACAGAGAGTGGACATATTCTTTTAGCATGATTAGTCGACTATAGATGAAGATAAGCCGACTAGTATTTAGAGTAGTCGACTATACAAGATAGGGTAGTCGACTAAAAATTGTTATAAGCAACAAACAGAGAGCACATATCTTTTTGGTCAAGACTTAGTCGACTATAGATGGTTCGTAAGTCTACTCGTACCATGTATAATCGACTACACAAGTTAGGGTAGTCGACTAGGTAAGTCACAGGCAACCAACAGAGAGTGAATAACTTTTTGGTACAGAGCCCACTCGACTATAGTTTCATTATAAGTCGACTAATAGTAAGTATTAGTCGACTATAAGATCGGGCAAGTCGACTAATAAGACCCATTTCTGTGTTTTGGTTAGGACTTCATCAAATACCTAAAAATATACAAAAATGGTATAAAATACAATTGTTAACTTTATAATAAATCCCAAATAGACACACATAATGGTCATGCATATGTTATTATTTTACTCACTGAGCTGTCGAGCTCACTCTATTATATTAATCACCTTCAGGTTTGGATAAAGGTAAGAGACCCGCTTAATGACAATACGGGCTAGGTGGCAGCGGGAGATATTTTTACCCTTTTTAGCATGTTATTTTGATATGTATATATTGTTTAAGAAAAACTATGTAAAACTTCTATGTTGATGCTTGCCATGAACCTTGTAAAATATTGAAATGCTTGTATTATTAAGGTGCTTGACTCAGATACTGTGTAATATTGTGGAGTTTATGGAATAGATAATGTGTAGGCTATGTTTTCAAATGGGTTGTCAGATCAATATTTTGAAAATATGATAAATCATGCTGAGATCATATATGCATAAAGTGGAAAATGTTGTAAAGTATTAAGTAGGCTGATGTTAGCCGAAATTGAAGTGTTGTATCTTGATGGGTCTCACGCTTGGATTAAGGATAATTTGTGATGATTGTATTGACTAAAAATTTTTTAAGACTGGGACCGTTACACTATTTGCCTCTCGACGAGATGCATACTCGGTGAGAAACACTTCGGACACCTCCTCAAAATTGCGATGAGGAGAGAATGTGAAGGCATGGAGTAGAACCAATTTGAGGTCACACCTTTCAGACTGAAAGGGAAGGCAAGGCATATGAGCGGATCATTGCGAGAGTGGACTGTCATTTTGTCCCAAAAATGCTTGATGTGTTGGTCTAGGTTGCTCACTCCGGAGTACTAGTCGAAGGTTGGAGTCGAGAACTTCCTCAAGAACTCGCACTCCAAGATTTCTTTGGATAGGGGGAATCGGAGACTTCGGCAGCAGAAGGTGTTGAGCTGTTGTCGAGCTGCAACTTAGCTTCCTTGACCCATCTTTGGATAAACTCGTCGAGGATCCTGAGGTCGGAAGATTCTCCGATTTCAGGCTCGCTTTCTGACTGCACCGGTGTCGGGCTGTTCTAGAGCTCAGCAATTTGGATCTGGAGTTGTTCGTTGAGTTGCCTCAATGTCTCCTGTTCACGAGTGACATTCTTGCGGTCGAGAACCGCCTAGTCCCGATCACGATCTGACTGGATTTGTTGCTCCTTCATCTACTCCTTCATATCGGCGAGCATCTAAAGGATCTAGTTTTCGTACTGCGGCAGGAGCGCTTGGACATTGGCGGCTACCCCAGGGGGAGGAGGAGCTTGTATCTTCGATAGTATGTGGTTGATCGATAGTTGGTGGGGAGACCGTGCCCCTAATTGCGTTGATGGCTTTGCCTTTTGACGGGACACCGCTAAGGGTGACGGTTTGCCTTTTTGGGGCTATAGCACTGTGGAAGAGACTTTTTTAGGAAGGCTTTATTGAACGGGAGGGAGATCTTAAGTGTGGACTCAAATCTTAGTGAAAACACCAGTTTATGGGGGTAATTTTTCGCCATAAGTGATTGAATAGTTGATCTTCACCAGAAGCGAGAAATGAAATACGGTAGTGCACGTAGATAAAACACAGTACAAAAAGAGAGACACAGAGGGTTTACATGAAAACCTTTAAACAGAAAAAAAATCACAGGGAGGAGGAGGAGGAGCTTCACTATAATCCTCATGTAACAGAAATTACAGGAGTCTAGAGGATATGAACATATTAGAATATGAATCCTTTTCTTCATTGGAGAAGGAGGCTTACTTATGTTTGGCTGAGTTGTTAGCATGGAGGCAGCTGGGTACGAGCGAGATCCCTGTAACCACACGATTTGCAAATGTTGATTCGTTGTAACGGCCGTGATAACAGGTGCTAGTTTGTTAGGATTGCATGCAGGAAAATCTGCCATTATCCATAATTATCCGCGCTAAGGGGTGTTACACATTATGAACGTGGAGGAAGGTAAGGTTGTGTAAATGTCGGCGGAGATCAGTGGTGATCTGTTGCTGGAATTGCTTGGTTCGATACTGAAATTTTGGAACGGAGGGAGTCTCAGAGCAGAGAATATCTTCAGAATGTGGGGTATGGCATGACCTCGGAAAAGAGCTCGATATATTTCGGAGAGTTGAAAGGTGAGCGACACATGTCACCGACCACTATAATAAGCAACAAGGATTTTGAACGAGCACCCAAGCTATCAAGTTTGAAATCGAACTAGATGTGTATTTGAAGTGAATTAGAAAAGAAAAAATGTTGCAGTAAAACTCCAAAAAGCACATATAAGAGTGCGATTATTTAAATCCAAAGAAGTGATAAGTAGCCCAAAAAAATGAGTTTAGATTTTCTTAAGACAGTTTGACTCTCAAATGAAAAGTGCAAAATATATAATTAATTTTTCAAATATTGTAACTTTATCATAATAATTAGTTAGTATACCCATTTAATTAGTAAGTACACCCAAACCTTATAACCTTAATTCTTCTTCAACCACAAAACTCTCTTTATTGCTCAACCCATAAACCTTAAAAATCTAGCTGCAAAACGATTAACTGAGATTTTATTATATATATTTTATTGTTGGAAAAAGCGTTTGAGGCACCAAGGCTGCTTTCTGAGGCTTATGTTGTGTGATTAGACATTGAAACTCACAATAACAAAAAGACCAAAAATAAGTTTATGCATATTTATCGCCATTGCCAAAAGACTTAAACACAGCCAACGTTGAATCAAACTTTCTCTTCATCTCGCATGGAAGCGGCACTAATGACTCAATGACGATATTTTTATGAATTAAATTATTACTAATTACGAGATAAAATTAATTCAATTTGTGTGTTTCAGAGTTATTTAAGTAAGAGCATATCCTTAAAGACAAACTTAAACAAGTAAAATAGACATCTACATTCCGGAGCGAGAGAGCGTGGAAGGGTGAAGATGGATGGACAGACGAACACTTTTTGTGAATTAATCACGAGAGAAAATCACGTTTCACTTGATTTTGACGATAGTAATTAATTTAACTGAAAAGTGACCCTCATTGAAGTTGAATGGAAAAAGAAAAGAAATAAACAAGATGAGTGGCTGGCCAGTCCTAAAGCCACATCATTGTGCCCCACAACCAGCTGGATCTTTGCTGGATCCTAATTAACAAGACCTTTTGTCCTAATCACACACACCAAAACTTGCCCCCTGTTTTTTTCCCCCCAAGTACAGTAAAATCTACATCGTACGTCTCTAAAACAGATAGGGAGCATCCCATGCTTTCAACAAACTTCAAATCTTTTTCAAACAACTATTTCCCCTCGGATTCCTTGTTTCCTTTCTTTACTCCCTCTTTCCCTTGTTTGGGAAAAGGAGCACGATATCTGTCCATTAGTATTTTTGTTGATACGCATCATATGGTACTTCTTGTCTACTTGAAGTATATGTAGTACGCATTAACAATGTGTATGCAACCAATAATGGTACCAAGAATTTTAAGTACTAGGTCCGCCCTCATTGTACGTCACCCATGAGTTCATCACCTCGTAATTGAGTCTTAATTGAATCGTGGTTAGCGAACGAAGGAACGATCGCTTAAGTTTGTTTATCCGCAACAGTTTAGGCCACAGTGGGGAGATGAGGCGTAGACCTGACCCTAGTTTTAGAATAGACAGTTTCGGTTTTGGAACCGGTAGTTTCTGGTTCCTCTATGTGAGAAATCAGAATCAGAAACAGACTGGGCCGGTCGGCTCCAGTTCCGATTCAGGCCTAAAGGCCCCTCGTTGGCAACGGGTTTGTCCAAAAGGCCAAAAAAATCCGATTCAAGAACCGACACCGCCCATTTTTTTAACTCGGTTCTGGTTCTCAAAAAAACAAAAAAACCGGAATCGGATCGGCTAGGGCTCGTCTCCGGTTCGATTTGAAACCGGGGAACTGGCGACCGGTCCGGTTCCGATTTTCGTTCCACGGTTTCGGTTCAGTTCGTCGATTCGAACCGGAACCGTGATCGGATGTAACGAGGCATAATTTCATGTTGTGAGATTCGTTTGTATGCATACGGATACGTTCTTGATACGTAACAGAGGAGATGATGATTGTGAGAAGAGAGAGAGAGAGAGAGAGAGTCGGCATTTTTGGGGAGGAAGCAAGGTTGGTACTCAGTTGTACTTGTTATGCATACGTGCGTAGAAGGAACTTGCGAGGGATGAGTAACTTGCGGGGAAGTTTCTCGCATATTTCTTCAATAAAATTCAATCTTGTACGATGATAGTTTTAAATGATTAAATTATCTAAATTCATATTTACGATAACAAAAAGAGAATATTTATTGTGAAAATCTTTCATCATCGAGCTACTTCACTCTATTTTATTTTCCTTCTCTAAAGAAGTAAAAAAAGTAGATGCAATTTTATGTTTTTTTCTGGACGGAAATGTTGTCTTCTATTTGCTAATTACCATTTTAGTTTACTGCTACTGGCAGTGCTCAAGTTCTTAATAGATCAACTTGAGATTGAAGAACGGAACTCAAAAACTTAATCCAATAAGAAAATGCGCGAGACACAAGTTCAACACATATCATAGCTGAAATGGGAAAAATAAAATAAAATTCAAGATTCATCATAATTTCAATTAATGCCAACTAATTAACCAATAAGATCAATTCTTTCGAACTAGTTTCCAAATTAGTATCACTGTAGTACGACGATAAAACTTCTTGCAGTTGTGGGGCTGTTTGGATTCAAGGAATTTGGTAGAAGTGAGGAAATGGGACGTGTCTTTTTCCATTTCCGCTGTTCATCCAAACACCGAAAAAGAAAAATGAAAAAAAAGTTATTTTCCTTTTCTCTTTTCTCTTTTACACAACCATTTGCTCACTTTCAGAGTGATACAGTTAATTTTGTGGTCATGTAAATCTCATTTGTAATAAGTTGTAGCACAAAACAGTTAATTTTTTGTTCATGTAACTCTCACTTGCATTCTAATTACGGTCCAATTTTTATTTTTCTTAATTAATTTTTATTTTAATATTATTTTATGGTCAACTTTGTGGTTAACTTTTCCACTTTCACTTTCACATTACCATCCAAACACCAAAAAAGACATAACATTTTTCAAATCACACTTCCAAATAACATCTAAACACCAGAAAACTTACTAACCAATTCCCAAGTTCCAAGGGAACTATTACCACTTCCTTACTTCTTCACTTCCTCACTTAACCAAACAGGCCATGTATCGATCACCGGCCCTCAAAAAAGGGAGAAAGAAAATATGGCTAAGTACCTGCTGGTTTACTATACAAGCTTTTTTAGCGCTCCGCTCTATTTATTTGTTGAGAAAGTCGAGAAGAAAAAAAAAATTATGTGAGCCTAACACTACCAACTCCCTCTTTTACACTACGGTGATGAAAAACAGCAAAAATCACACACTTAAAGTTTTTTTTTAAACAGCCAAACAGGACCTCCGGGGTCTGGTTCGATAGCAAAATGTCACACTCACAGAGACAGACGCATGATTTGCGTGTGTAATTAACTATTAATTGATTTGACCAAAACAAAAGGCACAAAAAAAAATATGAATTTAAATTATTTTTATTTTTTATTTATGGCCGTGAGCAGAGCCGGGAGTAGCCTCGTCCACCTTCCATTATTGGAAAGGCTGAGCGAAGGGTCACACTCAGACATGAAAGCTTCATGCTGCTGGCCCCACCCCCACCCCAAATGTCCTCTGGGGTTAGCATAATTTCATGCTTTCCCTTAAATGCCCTAATTTTTATCCATTATTTACACTCTTCCCACATTCTTTCAAATTTACATATTTTTTTGTGTTATTTGTTTATTATTTATTTTTCACTGAAGAAACAAGAGCACGGTATATCAAACATAATGATTAAATAATTGGTATAATATTTTTTTTAAATATTTATAAACTTCATAAATTTAGATTAATAATAAATATTATTAATATGTACAATGCAGTTCGTATGCCGGGTGAATAATCTTTAAAATTAATGATGACGGGTCAGATATATGTATATTGCAGAATAAATAACAATTTAATGTAAATTGTATGTATTTTTCTTGAACAAAGACGACCTGCTGGGTTATAAAAGACTGAACCTCTTATCTTTCTAATTGGATGATCGGTTCGGTCTGGACAATAATCACCCTTAACAACCTCGTTTCCTACTTTTTAATATAATTCATTTTCTTGTCGGCTGATTTTTTTTTTTTTTTTTTTTATTATGATTTACCTCCAAAAAGCTCACCTTTTTTTATTCCCATCCAAATAGTGTCATTTCCAACTGGTCCCTCCCTTCCTCTCTGTCAGCCACAACACACAGTTACACCAACTCGAGCCCAACACAAAAAAGAAAATCAAAGTTGTCTCTAAACTCATAACACCCCAACCCCAACACAAGCATCAACCACCATTAAAAGAGAGAGAGAGAGAGAGAAAGAAGATAAAAAAAAAGATGTATCTTTATCTTAGCCGTCGGCTCTCCGCTGACAATATGTTCTGACCGCAGCTTTTAAAAATTTTCAGATATTCTCAGTTTAATTAACACTACGATTATGATAGCACTCCTCTTAAAAATATTACAATCATAATAGTAGTTCTCACAAAAATATTACGACTATGATAATGTTACGATTAGAATTCGTGATTGAGATTCAGTTACATCACTGCGAGGTGAGAGAGTCCCGTACTCTCTAAACTGACAACTGAGATATATTTTTTTCAAAATAAAAAAAAAAGAAACAAAGTAACGAGTGAAATACTCAGAGGCTTTCAACCAAAGCCTAAACAAAGCTCCCCTCATCTCCTTGACGAGCATCCGCATCACAAGATAGAAATAGAAAAAGGAAAGGGGACATGTGGCAATTAACTACTAAAAATGGCAACAAAGAGACAAAAAAAACCTAAAATAAAAAAAAAGGATTTTTAAAAGGTGTGGGAGGAGGGGGGCGGGCTGCTGTGTGGGGGTTGAAGGTGAAGGGTCGCCCTCAAGTTGAGTGTCTTCCCCTTTGGAAATGGGAAGACACATGAATCATGCTTTTCGATTTGGTTAACGTCGGAGAGTGGAAATAACAAAGAGAGATGCTCTCTCTCTCCAATCCATTTTTTTTATTTGGGCTCTCTCTTCTTTCCCATTTATAAGAACAGAGGCTATTTGGTAACAAAGTGAGGCTGAAGCAAGAGATCGTGATACCAAAAACAGAGCATAGAGAAAGAGGAAGTGAGGACTAAAGACAGACAGACGCAGAGAGAGAGATCAAATCAAAACATAGCTTTGCCTCTCTCTCTCTCTCTCTCTCTCTCTCTCTCTCTCAGCTCCTATACAAGGAGAGCGAAGCAAGGAGCGAGGAGAAAAGGGTCGGGGCTTCTCTCTCGCTGGAGATGGAGAACATCAAAAAGGTGGGATCTTGGTGAGCAGAAGCTTCCCACTTCAGCGGAAATAGGTAGAGGGAGCGACTGAGAAGAAAAGGGTCTTGGTTTCTGTTTGTGGAGGGTTGGAAACTACTAAAAGGAGGGATTTTGGGTTGGATGTGGGATCTGAACGGCTCGCCGGAGAGGATGGGGGATCTCGTCACCTTCCAGTTCTTCCCTGTGAACGAGACGCCGGCGGAGGAGAGGAGCCCCGGCGATGAGGTTGCCGCAGCCACCGCCGCAGTACCCGGGGCCCACTGGGCGGAGGTGAAGTTCGTGGAGAAGGCGGCCGAGGTGTCGCCGGCGATCAAGAAGAGCCGGCGGGGCCCGCGGTCGAAGAGCTCGCAGTACCGGGGAGTGACCTTTTACAGGAGGACTGGGCGATGGGAGTCTCATATCTGGTCAGTTTTGGCAATTTCTTCTCAGTTTTAAAATAGACAGAAAACAAATATATAAATTTTTTTATTTTTATTTTTTTGATTGGCTGGCTTATGATTTGGATTTTTGGTTTGGGCTTTGTTTCTATTTTTGCGCAGGGACTGTGGGAAGCAGGTCTATTTAGGTAAGAAAGTTTGCATCTTTAGATTTTTAATGCCAACTTTTTCTTCAAAAAAAAAAAATCTAATTTGCATGTTACAATTGCTGATCTTTGCATTGGATTTATTGTTTATATCTGCAGGGGGGTTTGACACTGCCCATGCTGCTGCCAGGTAAAATCTGATGACTGATTTTTATTGCTTTGTTTACACCACTTTGAAACTTAAGACTCATAGAACTGAACTGGATAGATTTCTGCTTGAATCAGGGCTTACGATCGCGCTGCGATCAAGTTTCGGGGCGTGGAGGCTGATATAAACTTCAGCCTGAGTGATTATGAGGAGGATCTGAAACAGGTGAGGGAGTGAAATTTGGTTTTTTTTTTTTATTTTTTATTCTTGTTGTATAGTTTTTTTAGGTGGAATTTTGATGAAGGAAATGGATTTGATTTGATAATGGCAGATGAGCAATCTAACGAAGGAGGAGTTTGTTCATGCGCTCCGGCGACAGAGTACAGGATTCCCAAGAGGGAGTTCGAAGTTTCGGGGTGTCACATTGCACAAATGTGGGAGATGGGAGGCCAGAATGGGCCAATTCTTGGGTAAAAAGTATTGCCTCCATCACTCTAATGACTCTTTCGCAATTTGTTTGATAGATCTTGTAGTTCTGAGTCTAAATTTTTCTTTTTCACAGATATGTTTATCTGGGCCTGTTCGATACTGAAGTGGAAGCTGCCAAGTATCAAACTTTCTTTTCTCTGTTAATGGTATATGATTACCTATAGTAGTATGAAATCTTATTCTGTTTAGGATTTGCAGAGCTTATGATATAGCCGCAATCAAATGCAGTGGGAAGGATGCTGTGACGAACTTCGATCCTAGCATTTACAAGAACGATTTGAGCTCCATCAGTAAGTTGTTGATAGATGATTAGTTATCACAGAAGATTTTTCAGGTTCCGTCATTGTTTGTTAATGTTCTGTGATAACGTTGCAGGTAGCCAGACTGATGATGATCTTGAGTTGAGTTTGGGGAGCTTAAGCTCAAAGAGAAATAATATTGAGGCAATGTATGAAGAAGGCTCTATAGGAATGGATCAGCGAATGCCAATGACCTTCGAGCCAGATTGGAAACGAAATACCAGGCCAAAGGTACATACTTCTGGCATTGATGCAATATCCTTTTAATTATCTCTTCTGCAAAAGTTTTTAACTATTCATTGAGAGATGAAAGAGCAATTTAATCCAAAATAAACAGTTCTTCCAATGTGCAGTTGTGTTCAATCATATTATGCTGACATGAGTAGTAATTATTAACACCTGCATTAGATACTGAACACCCAATGTTTCATAGCAATACCTTTATTATTAGAAGTAAATAGTTGTGGCAGAGAATTAACTAAAAAAGTAAGATCACTGGATAAAATTCATTGACTCCTAAAATGAACATTTTACCACTCTCTGTTTTTAGAATATACAAGTAAAACCTAGAAAAACAATTGTAATTTGAAAACATATGTTTGTCCCGAACATTGAAGATTTATTGCTTGCTATAGTCAAACTATACAATTAAAACTCAGAACAAAAATGTATCACCTGATAATTATAGTTGCACGTGGCGAAGGCATAATTTTGGTGGTTGGTACCATCCTAGTTAGATAGAGTTTATTTTCGAATGGTCGTTGTGCATGCTGGATACAGTTACTGCCTTCATTCATATTGGATAGATATTCTCATTTTTTTTAAAAAACAACAGAAAGAATGAAATGAACACCAAAAAACAGGCATTTATTCCTGATTAAGAATAGACAACTAATTCCAAAAGCGGAGAACAAACATTTTTCATGCAGAATAAACAGTGTGTGTTCATAAACAATCCCAGCATTACTTGCTGCAATCTGGTACTTGTGTTCCGAGCTCTAATTACCTGTCAACAATTTCTCTGTATGATCTTTTTCTTTTCCTTTCTCTCTCTCTAGTATGATGAGAAGCTAAAGCCTGGGATACTGTGCAAGCCTTCTGAAATGTCCAAGTATCCTCAGTTGATGAGCAGCAACTCAACCCCAGTGTTCCAAATCATACACCCGGAGTTCAAACCCTCTGGTTTTCACCAAGTGGGTAGTTAGTAAGAAAATAGAATTATTAGCAATGCCATTGATCGAATCTTTCTCAGCTTCGACCTTACACGTTTAATTCATCTGTGATGCAGTTTCCAAGCAATAATGATGTGGCAATTGCCGGATCTGGAGGCCTCTCATTATCAATAGGCGGCGAGCAAACTGCTTTGTCTTCCAGATTGTTCGCCGCCAGTAGTGCAGCATCATCAGGATTCCCGCCCCAGTTAGTGAAACCAACTCCCATTTGGTTGCAGAGCAATGGACTTCAGTCTCTCATGAGACCTACCTGAATTATTAGCCTTCCTCTGACTACTGTATAGTTTTGTCTCGAATCCAGCCACCACTCGAATCATGTAACCTTCTTTGTAGTGCATATTTTTGAGTGTGAATCAGACAGTGTACTGCTGTGCAATGAGGGTGGAGAGAGAGAGAGAGAGAGAGAGAGAGAGAGAGAGAGAGAGATGCAAGAAGTTTGTTTTTGGGGGTAGCACACTTCCAATTTGCTTAGTTGATGATATCTAATCTTACTCTCTATTAACTTTTGTTGTGTATTGTGTTTTCATATGTAATGCTTCACAGAAAATGATGGGAAATGTAAGAAGAAAAATGGCCTCAATCCTCACTGCTACAGTCAAAAAGATATGCTGAATGTACTTGATTCTTTCTCCTTCAGCTGATAAAGCTTCCAATGAATTATGGGTCAGAGTTATTTTGAGGCCATGACTGATGCTTGTTGTATCTATTTCTGTATTTCTTGTGGGAAAAAACCTGCGGGTTAGCCTGCTAGAAATACCCTGCCAACTCTAAGAGGAAAGTTTTGTTGGGTGCCCAATGAAGGCCCATCCTAGAAGGCCTATCCCACTCCATGCAGGAATGAGACTGCAGTGCGACTCTCACTCAAAGTGTTGTGCGGTTCCGACTCGGAGTTTGATTGTGATTTGGGAAAAATTCGAAAAGAATTTGGAGACTTAATTATAGATAAGACCTTATTGAGGTAGAGAAATAAACAAAACATTCAGAGAAAATCTGAACAAAAAGAAGAGGATAAAGAGAAATTTTTGCGAGTTTTCTTCTTCGAGTCGTTAGGAAAAGTGAGGGTTTTGAGAACCTGTGAAGAATCGAGTTCAAGCATTTGATTTTCTTTAAAAGAATTAATACACCGTTGTTGCGGTAGTTAAGTCTGTTGCAGCAAAAAAATTCAGGTAGATGAGAGTTTGGTAAAGTGCCACTGATCCTTTTTTTTCTTGTATTCTTGAAGTTTTGGGTAGGGAATTCGAGAGGTGGTGAGAGTAATTGGAGATTGTTATGTGTGAGGCAACAACCAATGAGAAATTCGCAAATAGAGATAGACACGCCGGAGAAGTACCCACACGACAAGAGTAGAGAAACAAGAGAGAAAACAAGCCAACACAATATTTTAACAAAGTTCGACAATTTGCCTACGTCCTAAGGGCAAGGGGGGAGAGATTTTATTGACTCAACAATCAATTACAACTTGTTCCTTACTTCAAGGAATTTTTAAGGGAGATTTTCTGTGGGATACAATATATGAGAGCTCTACTCCATATTTATAGCCAGAGAATCCTAGGGATTTAGGAAATCCTGATTGGATTTGACCTCAAAACAGAAAAGGAGTCCGAACCCTAAAAGGAGAACAAAACGCGTCTGTTGGTCGACCAACCCCTTGTCCTCGGTCGACCGTCCTGGTCGATCGGGACAAACCGAGAGCTGACTCATGTCAGTTGGTCGACAGCTCCGGTCGACCGTTCCTTTGCCACAGTCGACCGGGTCATATCTGTGCACGTCGTGCACACCGGTCGACCAGCTCCACCTCCGGTCGATCGGGCGGTCGACCGGGTTCTATCTTGGCCTGCTGTAAGCGCCATTCTTACTCCCTTTGACTTTCGATCTCTGCGTTATCTCTTCTATCTCCTCTCTCCCTGCAATTCTCCACCTCGGTGAAGATTTTTCAAATCTGAGCCGAACTGCAATGAACATCTGGCGAAATTGACACAAGATCTCAGCGAAATCGACATATGATCTCAGCTTGAGTGTTCTGAACGAAATTGACACACGATCTCGGCGAAATCGACACATGATCTCGACTTGGCCAACAGACGAAATCTATTCCGTCAAACGAATCGCCACACATACAATTAATTTCCACTGATCTCACTTGATCCAAATTGAGTTTGTTGTTGTCACCTGCAATTCTTACAAACTTCAATATCAATTGTAAGGTTCCAATTTTAGCTCAGCTATCCAAACGGAATGCACCATACATGCCTTCCCATCACTTCACCTGAAGAGAAATACCATATGAGCTGACCAATGAACGTGTCTACAACTCAGCAACTTTATGGAACTATATTCCAATGACCTCAAGAAGAACCCATCATGAGCCAACACTGACTCTCCAACTGATTGGCTCTTTCTAGTTCATATGTTTTCAGGATGGTCTAAATAAATCTGAGTAGAGCACTTCAAACACCATTATCGGCTTCAACAAATTAGATGCACACCCCCTTATACAAGCTTAACCATCTTCTCACTAGAAGATCAACTGTTCATCGAGATCACAATATTTCACCTCTACATGAAGTCCCAATCAGCTTCTCGAGAACCCAAATATACCAAATAACTTCATACGGGTTGCATCACCAAATGGTTGTGCCTTTACGGTGCCTACGTACCTTGCTCAAGAGATCAAACCAACCGTAGTTCATTACAGTGAGCTCCATCAAGCTCAAGTACTTGTGACTGAATCTTCAGCAGCGAACTGACCTGGCTGAGTCATATGAATCTCCTTACTACCGTCATGGAAAACAACGGCATTCAACTTGAGTTTGTCGCGGTTATAAACTTGAGATTCATGCTTCTTTATCTACTTTCGTGGCTTTATCTTGGTTCTAATTGCTGCAAATAATTTGACATTCTCATCAATGTCTTCAACCTGTTCAGCATTAAAACTGGCTACATGATCTCTACCCGATGTCACATCCGGTGAAGTCCTCACTGATACCGAACCAACTGGAGATGGTGGAGTAGTATCAACCTCCACCTGCTGCGATACTTTCTTGGTCTTCGTCCTCTCTACCTGCTGAGAGATGGTAGACTTCAACACTGAAATCTTATCAAATGTGACATGCTAACTTAACACATCTTCTTATTTTTAGGGTCCTATAACCTGTAATCTTTCATATTTCTTTTGACACCCAAAACACAAACTTCTTTGCTCACGGATTCATCTTGCCATCTTTGGCAACAAAGTAGGTCGGACTTTCAAATTCCCTCAGCAAATCATGATCTTGAGCAGCTTTTTTAGACCAAACTTCCAGTAGAGTTTTACCTCCTATCGCAGTCGATGAAAATTCATTTATGAGATGGTTAGCATACACAATCGTCTCAGCCCAAAACGATTTGTCCAATCGTGTATTAGACAACAAACACCGAACCTTCTCCAGCAAGGAACGGTTGATCTCCTTTGCCAAGCCATATAATCCATCTGTAAAGTGAGTACCAATACCAATGTTCTGGTCAAATTGTAAGAATTGGTTCTTGTATCTTTCAACATTACCAATTTGTAGCTCCTTAATCTTCCTACCAGTCTATTTCTCCATCATATCCTTCCACTTCACCAACATATCTAGGACTTCACACATTTGTCTCATGGGATATATCCAACAATGCCTAGATAAATTATTAATAAAAGAGACAAAGTACCTATGACCTCCAAGTGATGCAGTCTTAGCAGGTCTCCAAATACTTACATGAATACAATCAAGAAGACCTTCAGAGTAGTGAGTAGTGGTGCTGAATTTCGCCTTCTTCTTATCCAGAACACCGTACTCGCCCAATTCCATGTTGCATTTAGATACACCTTTCAATGATCCCTTCTTTGGTAGAGCTTGCAAAGACTTTTAACCCCCATGTTTGACCCTCATTTGCCAGACCTATGTGCAAACATCATCTAAAGAAATAGAAGTCTCCACCTGACCTGTAACTGTACTACCTTTCAAGTAGTAGAGATTGTTCCGGCGGATCCCCTTCATAACCACCATTGAGCTTTTGATCATCTTAAGAACACCATCTAATATGGATACCACAAGACCCAACGTTTTCAAAGTACCAATCGAGATAAGATTTCTTCTGAGTTAAGGTACATACCTCACTTTCTTCAATTCTAGTACTATCTCATCAAACATCTTGATACGGACTATACCTATCCCTTCCACATTACACTGATGATCATTACCCATGACAGTGAAACATCCATCTAGCTTCTCAAAGCTATAAAGTCAGTCCCTATTTGGGCACACATAATAGATAGCTCCTGTATCTAAGATCCACGCAGAATTATCTGAGAAACCAACAGTAAGAGTAGTAACAGAGAGAGAAAATACCGATGAGTCTGAGTCTGATTCATCTGCCTGTGAAGTACTGGCATAGGTAATGACCACCTGTGTGAAATTTGCGTTGGTCATCGACTCCTTCTTCTTACCTTTGGCCTTCGGATAATCAACCTTCCAATGCCCTAGCTCCTTGCATAAGGCGCACTGATTCTTCTTCAGATCTCTGAAACCTGATATGGACTTTGATCTTTCCTGATCACCACTGCCTTTCTGATTGGAACTCCTGCTGTTACCGCCAACACCTCTGCTATTGTGCTCCTTGAAGAAGACAATCTGTCCTGCCTCCTTACTTCATAATTCACAAGAGCAGCAAATACTTTATTATAGTTAAGGGATTTTTTTCATTAATCAACGTAAGAGTAAAGGTCTCATACTCTTCTTCAGGAAGAGAATTTAATAGAATTACCGCCTCATCTTCTTCCTTGATCTCCACACCACATTAACCAGGTTTGTAAAAAGCTTTGTGTAGCTATTCATGTGTTCCTTAATGGAGCATCCCTCTTCATCTGGAAACGACAAAGGCTCTTCTTTAACTACAACTGCGATTCAACACTTTTCGTCAGATATTTTTCCTCCAGGATCTCCCACAGCTGTCTTGCAGATGTTTCATGTAACACATGATACTTGATGTCTAGTGTCAAACATGAACGGATCAAGCAACATGTCCGGTTCATCTTGTCCCAATCCTCTTCAATAGTAGAATTGCGCTTTTCTCTAATCGTAGAGTGTCTTCGAGATTTGATGCCGTCAATGCATCCATCACCTCACATTTTCACATACCAAAGTTGTTCTTGCCGTTGAACTTCACCACATCAATCCTCAATGGATGTGGATTCACGAATTTGACTGTAGATATACTATCTCCAGCCATCTTCTCAACTGATTCCTCAAAGTAATGTGAAAGCAAACAGAATTAGATCAAAAACTAGATAAAGGTAGGATATTTATCTCAAAACGAAACCATCAAAGAGTTTTTGAAGCGATCTTCTCCTTCGAATTGATTCCTCGAGCAATTCAAACGCAGTTTTGAGATCGACACACGAATCCCACAAAAGTCCCAACACTGCTCCGAAATTGACACACGATCTTCGCCAAAGAGCAACCAATGCTCTTGGAATCGATACACGATCCCACGACGAATCTGGGATGCTCTGATACCAGTTGTTGTGCGTGAGGCAATAACCAATGAGGATCCGCCAATAGAGATAGACACGCCGGAGAAGTATCCATACGACAAGAATAAAGAAATAAGAGAGAAAATAAGCCAACACAATATTTTAATAAGGTTCGACAATTTGCTTATGTCCTTGGGGCAAAGGAGAAAGATTTTATTGAATCAACAATCAATTACAACTTGTTCCTTGCTTCAAAAAATTTTCAAGGGAGATTTTCAGTGGGATAAAATACATGGGGGCTCTAGCCCATATTTATAGACAGAGAGTCTCAGAGATTTAGGAAACCCTGATTGGATTCGACCTTAAAACAGAAAAGGAGTCCGAATCCTAAAAGGAGAACAAAACGCGTCTGTCTGTTGACCAGCCGATCGACCGACCCTTGTCCTCGGTTGACTGGAACCAACTGAGAGCTAGCTCAGCCAGTCGGTCGACCGCTCTGGTCAACCGTTACTTTGCCACGGTCGACTGGGTAGTCGACTGGGCCATATCTGTACACGTCATGCATACAGGTCGACCGGGTTCTATCTTGGCCTGCTGCAAGCGCCGTTCTTTCTCCCTTTGACTTTCGATCCCTGCGCTATCTCCTCTGTCTCCTCTCTTCCTACAGAGATTGTAATATTTATTCTCATAGTGGATATTTGTTATTGTCTGCTCTATGATTTTCCCGTAAGGGTTTTCACATAAATTTTGGTCTCTTCTTGTGATTATTTTTGATTGCTTATTCTTTATACTTTGCCTAGATCGGTGTTGTGAATTTGATTAATAATTTCACAAAAAATCCGTTATCGATTAGTGCTACCAAATCCTATCAAAGTGGTATCAGAGCAAGATTGGATAAGGACATAAAGAATGTCTCGAGTAAGTTGATTTCTTTCAATGAAAACAACTAGACGATTTGGAAGTCCCGCATATAGGATCTATTCTATGACAAGGATTTGCATAGACCTTTAGAAGGAGAGCTAGCTATAGGTCAAAGGAGACTTCTGAGGTAGATTGGACAAAAAAATATATCGCAAGGCGGTTGAATACATCAAATAGTGGCCGGAAGATTTGGTGTTTCACCATGTTCTACGGAAGAGTTAGTACATTCTCTATGAAAAACCCAAGAGAGTCTCTACGAGTGAAAGACTGCCATTAACAAGGTGCTCCTAATTCAAAACTAATGTATCTGAAGTATATGGAGGACAATTATGTCACATAGCATTCAAATGAGGTGAAGAATATTGTCAATAGTTCGCATCTATTAAAGTCTACTTGGACGATGAGTTGTAAGCATTGCTATTGTTAAGTTCCCTTCCTAATAGTTGGAAAACTCTTGTGGTGTCATTGAGTAATTCAGCTGCGACAGGAAAGTCTCTATGAGTATGGTGACAAGCATTTTTCTCAATGAGGAGGTCAGGTGGCAAAGTTTAGGGATATCAAAGATGAAGGCCTTGGTTACTAAAAATCGGGAGAGATCAAAGGATAAGGAGAAAGATCAGAGATACAAATCCATGGATCAATCACGATTGAGAGAAGATGAGAGTTTTAACTGTAAGAAAAAAGGGAATTATGTGAAGCAATGCAAGGCACAGAAGAAAAAGAAGCCTTAGAAGAAAAAGAAAGAAGGAGAAGGAAAAAAAGACCATGACGAGATAACTAAGTCATGGAGGAACTAATTGTTTTCTCTGCAAAGGATTGTCATGTATCTGTGTGATTTGTCAGGACTTAGATTTGCTTATGGATTCAAGAGCAACTTGTCACGCCCTGCTTTCCAAAATGCGCTAGAACAGAGATGCGATGCGAGTCGGTGATGCATATACGCAAGAAAAATACCCCACGTATACGTGCTAAGCCTTAAGTAACCCAGAATAAGTTATAAATCTGAACTATAATAAATCATGATCATTGCAATATCACATGTAAGCATCCACACATGATAATAAATAAATAAAGAGATGGAATGACAACTGATAATTATATAGAGAGAATCAAGAAATAACAGAAATGAAAGTGAACAAGAATACTGATGATCAAGAAGAAAGACTCCAGCTCCTCGCAACATGTACGGTCTCATCGAACACCTAATCAAAGAAATAAAACATTCAATCTGGACATAAAAATCTAGGGTCGTTTGAAAGTGACCCAATCAGTGTGTAAGAAAAGAGGAAGGTGCTCGTGCATAAAAACATTGTGCACATAATCATAACATGATAAACTGTAAATAGAAGATAACTGAATAACATGATAAACTGTAAATAAAAGATAACTGAATAATAATATGAACAAGTCTGTAGGTAAAAGAATACCACTAATAAAACCAATAACTGATGTCAAGATGTGTATCCTAGCATATGTCACTAGTCTGGTTGGTTATTATTAAGCTAACTAATGTAGTACTTAGTTGTGTCCCATACCACAATCGTTTTCTCACATATCAAATAAGATTATCATTATTGTAACTGCCTGCCAATGTAGTGCATGTGTTTTGGTAGGGTAACGTGCATGCCCAGTACCACGGTCTAATATTCGGCACTGAAGCAGGATGGACCGCAAGGCCTTATAACTGAAGACCACATCCCCACACAAAAGAATAACTGGTGTGACGTCGTAATTCAGGCAAAGCCCTAATAACTGAAGACCACAACCCCACACAAAAGAATAACTGGTGTGACGCCGTAGTCTAGGCATAGTCCTAATAATTGAGAACTGAATAACTAGGTAGTCGGTACTTCCTTAGTTCCCCATGGTGGAACCTAAACTTGGTATATCATACCTAGTCCTTTCAAAATACAAGACATGTATCATCAGGCAAGTAACCCTTGTTCCCTGGGTTATGATATTTTTTATTAATAAGCAATGATATAAATTATTATTAAAATGAAATAGTGATCAGATATCTCCAACAACTGATGATGTCAATAATTGTTGATAATTGAATAACTAATAACTACTATCTAATAACTAAATAGCAATTAACTAATATCAGATGGAGGATATTAGAGTTATAGAGTCACTAATCACAACTGGACCAATTACAAGATCAAGTCCAATGTAAAATATATCACAACTCGTCCTACATCAAAAGTGGCAAATATCAATACATGAAATGAAGCTGATAAGCGCTCATATTAACTACATAATTAAAGTGAGCTGATGCTTCATGAAGTGATACACATAATCAAACTGGTAAAATAAATCAGATAGTCACATGAAATGATACAAGTAATCATATAAACGACCATTGACAACGGTAAATAAGCAATAACACAAAAAAAACTCACATGAAATTACGTAATTTTGATCCGAGTCACCATTTGGTCTTCACTACGTGAACCGATACGGTCTCCGGATCATTTCATCGGTCAATTTTCGAATCGCCAGTCTATAGGCTCCACAACGAACACCAATTCAGGTTGGGTCTGGGTCTTCTGTTATCAAGTTTGGATCGCATGAACGAGTCCGTAATTGTTGAATATACAACAAACACATGAAGATACACATACACATAAATACAGGTGCACACACACCTACATACAGGTATACACACAGACTTACATAATTACACACTTATACTAGTACATATATACATACTCATTATATGTACATCTCCACACATGCATACACATATACACATTTTAACATATACAATAGATACGTACACACCCATTCATATACACCCACCTCTATATACACCCGTACATAGTACATACATCCGCATACATACAATGATACACATAATACACACATTATTTAAATGCACTATAACACCTCGTTCCCGGATACATACTTAGTTATGTATTTAGATTCTTAATCATATTTTTTTGATTTACTTTCTGTATTTATTTTTATTTCATGAATATTTATACGATCATTTTGCATTGGATCCGGATTGTAGACTTAGAGTCAGCCCTAGTCTGAACCGAGGCCCTGATCCTAATTTATTACTCAATTTGATCTTTTCAGTAGTCATATTTGACTGATTTCAGTTTTAAATATTATTTTTCAATATTCTAGATTTTTCATGATTTTTTAAAAAATTTTCGAATTAATTTATAAAATCTTCAAAATTGGTGTTGACCGTATCACTGATCGATTCCAGGATATTTTTATTTTATAATCAGAATTGAATTTTTAGATTCTGCTTCCATATTGCTTCTTAGAATCACATTTTCTGAGAATTTTTTGAATTTATCAAAGTTCGACTGGTTTTGGTGTCGACTGGTATCGCTGGTCGATTTCAGGATTTTTAATTTGTAAATAAGTCAAATTTCTAAAATTTGCTTTCATATTTTCCCTTAAAATCATATTTTCTATTTTAATGTATTTTTGGCAAATTTTCTAAATTTATCAGAACTCGGACGGATTTGGTGTCAGCCAGTATCGTTGGTAGATTTCAAGTTTTTTATTTGAAAATAGAATTTTATTTTTGGAAATTAATTTTATATTATTCCTTAGGATGATGTTTTCTACCTCTGGGTATCTTTGGGGATTTTTCTGGAACAGTCGATATTTATCGACATTATTATAATATTATTATTTTTCAAAATCTTCAGTTCTTTCTTTCTTTCTTTCCTTTTTCTTTCCCCCATCAGCCGCCTGCACCCCACGTGGGCCACCACTCCCCCTCATTTACTTCCCCTCACCTCACTCACTTCTCCATCGCTTTCTTTTTCTTTTTTCTTTTTCTTTTCTTCTCTCCATCTTCACTCCCTCTCTCCCTCCATCATCTCCCCGCTGACGCCCAGGCCAGAGCACGCCGACCATCGCTCGTAGCCCCCACCGACGACCCCAACTCTCACCAATCACCACCCCCACTCTCCTTCTTCTTCTTCAAGATTCACTATCACCCCATCTTCTTCAACTCCCAAATTCCACCATTATCTCCCCAAATCCCACCACCAATATCCACATCTCTACTACTTCCACCACCTTCTCCACCACCACCGATCCACCATCTCTACCACCAATTCACCCATCACCACCACCTATACCACCGCCAACATCATCATCATCATACTCATCACAACAACTCCTCAACCTTTCCTCTTCTCCTCCTCCTTGGGGTGGCCGTCGGCCACTTTCAGCCTGCACCAGCCACGGCGGCCAGCGCCACCTCCCTGGCACCCTGGCTGCGCGGCCAGGGACAGGCCACGGCCTGGCTGAGCCAGGCCGTGGGTTTTTTGGAGGGCTGCTGCTCGCCCTCCTGTTCTCTCTTTCCTCACTCTCTTCTCTCTCTCCCCCCGTTTCTCTCTCTATTATTCTTCTCTCTTCTCATGTTCTTCTCTCTATTGTATCTCTCTCTAAATTTTTTTCCTCTCTCTATCACTCTCTAGCTCTCTCTTTCTCTCTCTCCTCTTTCATATTCTCCTTCTATATTTAAAAATATAAATATATTTTAATATATTTTGGTGGGGTGCGCATGTGATTTAGACTCCAGGATTTCACGTCATTTTTCAGAGATTAGGCGAGTGTCCTCACCTTTTGTTGGGTCTTCTCACTTCGATAAGTTGAATTATACTTTGAGGATTTATGTATTTTACCCCGCTTGTATATTGTATTTCATTACCTACCCTGCGACTATATTTGCATGCGGACAAGTGCCCAATGTTGACACTCTAAAAAAGACAAGATTCCTGACTGGCCTGAAAAATGCTTAAACTTGTTGACATTTATAAAAGACAAGTGACAGACAAGCTGACGACCAGTTCTGTACCCATCTCCGAGGGACAAAGCAGCAACTTAGACTCTACTGATCCAGTGAAGCAGACAGTGAGTCCAGATTGTCTTTAAAGAGACCTAAGCAGGTTTAAGATGCTAGGTTAGCTCAATGCTTAGCATCACATGAGCCCAAAAGGATAGCCTCGCCTAAGAGGCTAAGTTTGTCCAACTTCACCTTGGAGCCATTCAAAGCTCCATCAGTGAGCTAACTTACAGCTTCGCTTGAAGTGCTCAGTTAACTCCGCAGAGAGTTAGCTTCGCTCGAAGTCAACGCAACCGCGCAGAAGGATGGTAGCTTCGCCACAGATGTTATCTAGCTCCGCTGAAGAGCTTTTTCTGACTTCGTCAGATGCTCCTTCCAGGTCCGCTGTAAGCTTGACGCGGCAGCTCCGCTGCGGGTCTATTATGGTCAGCCTTTGACTAATCAAATCTCCAGGTGAGATCAAATCTTCAAGATCAAATCTAATCAAGATCAAATCTGAGATCAAATCTGGTAGTTGTTTAACGTAATCTCATGACTCTCCTAAAACAAGTAAGAAGATCAGGGGAGATCTTTCAACTATTTGGAAAGAATCAAAACAGATCAGGAAATTAACGCTACCTGCTATTCCTAACTTCGCAGAAGCTGATTCTAGCCTCCCAGCAAGGCTACTTTCCAGATTTAAATAGATTGACTCAATCTGTTTTCAGATTTTCAAGGGACAATTATACCCCTGCTCTCCCTATAAATAGCCCACCAGGGGTACACGGAGAGAGAGCACGCAAGAGGCGCATAAACGCATGCACAGGGGGGGAGAGAGACAGCTAAACAGAGATCTATTCTCTTACTTTCAAGAATTCAGAGAGTTCAGAGAACTGCTTTTCTAATTAGGGTGCTGATACCCTAAGACCTTCCTCTCAAGGAATCTCAAGAACCAGGCAAGAAGGAATTCCTGAGTGAAGGCAGTTTGAGAAGTAACAAGAGGGTTCTACCAACCTTCTGTTCGCCGATTCCCCGAACCAAGCGAGAAGGGAATCCCATCGATTGCATCGTCAAAGGGACAAATTGGTCGCGCGCTGACCAGACTCCTATCGGCACACTTCTCCAGAATCTCAGAGGAGATCTACTTGTAATCTTTTGTGTTATTTGTAATTTAGCTCCTCGACTATTTTTATAAGTTTTTCCCTTTGCTAAATCAATGGAAAGCAAGATGGCGACTCCGCTGGGGACTGATTTCTCCACTATTGAGAATAAGTGTCGTAATACGACGAACAGACCTTCTGGTCTACTCCTGAATTCAAGGAAGCCGGTATGGCCAGAGCCCCTCTGGCTAAATCTTCAAAGCAAGTCTCTGTGGAGACAGACGAGGCTCTCTGCGAGCCTACCGCGGTCCTCTGGCACAACAAGGAAGCAGGCCCGCAGTACAAAGATCAGAATCTTCAAACTATCACCTTCGAAAATCTAGTCGTTCACTTCGACCAAGAAAAATTCGAAGAACTCCTCTCTGGGGGTGGCCCAATGCTCCATGCACGGAAGCATAGAAAGGTCTCTATAGCCAAGGTTTCGGAGCAGAAACTAGAAGCAGAATCCTTCCAACACCTCCCAACCTCGCGTGTGGCTAGTCAGGTTCCCTTCGAACCTAAGTCTCCTCCTTCAAAGCAGATGTGGAGGCCAAAGCCGAAGGCTCTATATGAAGCCTCAGGCGTAGCTACGCCACAAGTTCGTCCCTCTCGTAAAGAAAAAGGCAAGATGCCTGCCTGCTCCGACGAGACTATCAGCCGCAAAGTTACAACAGCGATGATGCCTTCGCCTAATTTAGGAGCAGTAACTCCTCGTGCCAGCCTCGTTCTTATGAGCGAAGCTACTGATACAGTACCTCAGGGTACGCATGATGTTCGCACCTGTGAAGTTGAAACCAGAGCACCACAGCGTGCTAAACTCGCTCTTTTTCAGCGAACCTAAGGGATTGCCCCTAAGTACTGATAGCGGTGCTTATGCAGCTTCAGTGCCCAAGGGTATTTCTAAAGCTTTTAGCCGCAAAGTTAGAACCAAAATACTATCCAAGGCTAATCACCTTCGCAGCAACATAATGGATAAAGCACCACAGCGTGTTTCGCTCCCCAGTTCATCAAGCGCTAAGTTCGCCCTTCGTAGCGGAGCTAAGGATCGTCCCTAAGTGTTGACAGCGGTGCTTATGCAGCTTCAGCACCCAAGGACATTCCCAAAGTTCTTAGCCGCGAAGCTAGGGCTAAAGCACTATTTAGTGCTAATTACGTCTATTGTGATGAAAAGAATAGGACATCATTCTATGTGCAATCCAACAGAGCCTCTGTGCTGGATCGTCTAGGCCCAACTGAGTCTGACTTGCGGGAATTCTTGACAAGCAAACGGAAGTCAGAATCTTTCTAAACTTCTCCCTCCTATTGTCAACAAGTGGGATGTCAGTTGGTGACAGTCCACTCAGTCCATTACTGGTTAGGACTAATCCCTGCCACTTCTCCAGGCCGAGGATCAGTTTTTGATCGACTGTCGGTGCAAGCTCCGGTGAAACATCGCAAAAAGAGCGTATCGCGAGATCTACCCTCTGCATCCGTTAACATGATCGGAAGAGGACGAGAGCTGCATAGGGGCAGACGAGCATCTCGCGACACTCCCTACTGTTCCCCAGATCCGGATTATAGCCCAGGCTTGGGCGAAGTCTTGGTACATGAAGAAGGTGTCTTCCGAAACACCAGATCTAGGGTTGCAGTACCCTATAGTTATGAACAGCCATCTTCCTTAGCTGCAGTAACCTCACTAGAACCAATGAAAGGATTAGTCTAATGGTCTGATGAAGAGGACGAAGACTGTGGGTATGCCTCTTCGGCGACAGTCAGCTCAGTACGAACAGACAAAGTATCAGTGAATATGACTGATAACGGTAATAATGACCTTCATCGACGCTTGGAAGCTCAGGAGCAAACTTCCAAGATCTAGCAAGAAGCTTTGGACAACATTCAACAGATGCTCGCTCAACTCCTCAATAACCGGAATAATAATGATACCGGGAGTAACCATGATGAGGAAGAACATCTTAGCAATGAACAACCAAAGACGGAGAAGTCAAAGGAGGGTTCTTCTTTGGACGCTGAAGTCCTTAAAGGCATCTAAGCTCAAATCGTATCCCTAACTCAGAGGGATGAATTAAAGAAAGTAGGGGCAGTCCATCCTTACTCGCTGGAGTGGGATTCAGTATCATACCCACCAAAGTTCAAACCACCAACGTTACATGCGTACGATGGTAAGAGCTCGCCAAACCAGCACATCTACTATTTTCGGTCTCAGACCGGTAATGTTATAGATAATGATGCTATTATGGCTAGGCTGTTCATTGGTACCTTAAAGGGGGTAGCATTTGACTAGTTCCGAAGTCTCCTTCCGGGCTCCGTCAATTCCTGGATCAACCTGGAAACCCGATTCCTTTCTCGTTTCTATAAGGATGATACTGAGGTAACCATGGACAAACTCCTCTCTACCGTATAGAAGAAGGGCGAATCTGTCCGTGACTACATTGAGCGGTTCAGAAACTTGTCTTTGATGTGCCCAGCAGGGATGCTATTACCCATGCTCTTACAGACGTGCAGGTACAACTTCTTAGACCAAGTAGAGGTTCGCATGGGGGCTGTCAAAGCCCATACCTGGAAAGAATTGATCGAGCAAGCTGAGATAGCCGAAAAGTAGGCTAAAAAGTTCGAACCATCCACCCCTAAAAGCAAATGGGGTATGAATAATAAAGGATGTGGCGATATGGCATAGTCTTCTCAAGCCAAAGGGAAAGAGACTATGTTCGTAGAATTATCAGGGGATGTTCAGTCGAAAGCCCAGAAGGGCGGCTTCAATAATTAGGAGTCTAAGTTTTTTTCAAAATAATACTCCTTCAAAGACGATCAGGTGGTCACAATATTCCATTTACTTCAAAAAGGGAATAAATTGAAGCTGCCGGATGCTTGACGTCCCAATGAAGTAGGACGCACGAACGATCCCAAATACCGTCTCTTTCACAAGATGATTCACCTTCCTACCGACAAGTGCTTTGTCCTCAAGGATAGAATTCAAGCTCTAGTCAACACTGAAGTCCTGACACTGAAGTCAGAGCAAAAGAAAGTCACTGCAAATATGATGACCCTTGAGTTCGGCAAAACCCCAAAGGTCACAGTTCCTAACGGGACTTATCTAATCCCTGCACCACGGCTGGAAGTCAAACATCCTGCAGTTAAAACTTAAGATAATAAGGGTCTTGTTCCTTTGACACTGGAGACAGGGGAAATCATGTGGATACACTCAGACCTTATCCAAGACAAACAATGGGATTCAAAGAAGTCCAAGTCGAAGGGCAAATCTTGCAATGTCATCTCCATCCTGCCAGATGATGACAATCTTACAGCAGCTTCTCTCAGCGATTCTGAAGGGGAAAAGTATGCTTGCACGACGCGGGCTGATGTACCTGAGTCAACAGGTACTCGATCTGGAAAATCGTACTTAAAACAGTACGAGAAAGCTACTGGCGAGACACAACAGCAGACGACGTCAGTACCAATACTGGCACCCGCTTCAGTTCCAACCAAGGGAAAGGAGAAGCCAAGGGAAGTCCGGTTCGACCATGTCCTGAAGAAACCTTCAGCCCAGGGCTTGACACGCCCTTTCGTTTTGATATATTGGCCCAGCTGGCTAATATCCCGGCTCGTATTATCATACACGAGCTCCTTCGTCTCTCAAAAGAGACAAGAGAAGCACTCAGAGATGCACTGGCTAATTCAGAATCATTCCTGACGTATATGCCAGAAATCCCTAACGATGACGCTCAGTCTTCTTGCCCTGAATGCCATCATGTACAATCAAAGGTACCTACTATTACCTTCACAGCGAAAGATATGCTTCTCAAGGATAACAAGCACGATCGACCTCTGTACTACACCGGATACATCGGTTCAACATGCATTGAAGCATTATCCCTAAAAGGCTCCTCTACTTTCTCGGTATACCACTATATAGGTTGTCCGCAACCACTACAACAATATACGATTTTAATGCCAGAAGTAGTCATCAACTTGGAAAAATTCGACTCCGATGTCGAATCGGGAGCCTGAAGTCAGAAGTAACGTGCTATGTCATTGACGCTGACACATCATACAACTTGCTACTAGGGCGACCATGGATCCACGCCAACTGGATCGTTCCCTCCACTTTGCACCAGTGCTTCAAATATATTAAAGTTGATGCAACAGTACAAACTGTCTTCGCTGAGAAGCAACCATTCAAAGGGTTAGAAAATTACTTTACTGACGCCGTCCTGTATCAAGAGACCGGTGAAACATCGAAGAAATCATTGCTAGATGATGATGATAGCGACAATGAGGCGGATTCAGAATCTGAAGCAGACATGCCAGCCATTTTGATTGGTGAACCAAATATAGTATGTTTTAATAATCACCAATGTAACACTCCTTCTGAAGATGAGGGTGAATGGGTAATTAATCATAATATTTCCTTTTATTATCCTGCGAGTGTTGGGTTGTTTGAATCCATTATGGATAGCTCTCTGTACATGCGTTTATATAGACCAAGTGCATCTGGCACACCCATGGAATCTGTAGAAGGGGCCTTTTTAGTGATCCCTCCATCCAAAGAAGGTCAGTTACCCATAATATTCGGTAAAGCCCAACCACGAGGGTCCACAGCCATAGATTCAAGTTCAGACTTAGATACCCCATAATTTTTCCACTATGCGCGACCAGCGCACCATATGATGAAGAAAATGGGGTACAACTTAAAATATGGAGAGGGCCTAAATTTCGGAAAAGGAAGGCGTAGTTTGCTGCGTAACTTTGTGCCAAAAGGGAAACCTGCAAATTACTATGATAACACACGCAGGGGGTTGGGATACGTTACACCCACACCACCAGCAACGGTTCCATTTAGGGATAGCGAACCGATTCCATCACATTCTACCTCTCCGAGTGGGACTCAGATGTCAGTGTGGGAATGATGTTCGAGAATCTCACCGTTAATATGACTTCAAGCAGTCAATTGGAGCCAGCGGAAGCTACTGACGAGGAACCATGGGTTCAACAATTGGATCTCCAATGGGAAAAGCGATTTGAATTGCGCGAACCACCTACTGAAGATAAGGTGATGCAGGTCAACTTGGGTAGTCAAGATCACCCTAAACCCATCTTTATAAGTGAGAGCTTATCACTTATGGAAAAAGAAGAATTAGTAATACTCATAAAGGAGTATATAGACGCCTTCGCATGGAACTACGAAGACATGCCCGGACTTGATCCACAAGTAGCCATGCATCGTCTAAATATCAAACCTGACGCTAAGCCAATTAAGCAGCAACAATGTCGGTTTCGCCCGAACATTATGGAGGCTATTGAAGTCGAAGTTCATAAGCTCATTGCATGTGGCTTCATACGGGAGGAACAACATCCAGATTGGGTTGCTAATATCATTCCCGTCCTCAAGAAGAATGGAAAAATACGGATCTGCATCGACTACCGTGATCTCAATACAGCTTGTCCTAAAGACGAATTCCCACTGCCCATCACCGATGTCATGATTGACAATACCTGTGGATTCGAAAGAATGTCTTTCATGGACGGCTTTTCAGGGTACAATCAGATTAAGATGTATCCCGACGATGAGAAGCATACCTCGTTCCGAACACCGTTAGGGTTTTACTGCTACACTGTCATGCCCTTCGGGCTAAAAAATGCCGGAGCAACCTATCAGCGGGCAATAAACACAATTTTTCGCGATCATCTCCGAAAAATGGTAGAATGTTATGTCGACGACATTGCTGTCAAAAGCCGTAATAAGAATGACCATCTTTGTGACTTGAGAATGATGTTCGACATAATGCGGGCTCATCAACTGAAGATGAATCCGACAAAATCCTTCTTGGGGGTTTCGAGTGGCAAGTTCCTTGGGTTCATTATTACATCAAAAGGAATTCATCTTGACCTGGACAAAGTCAAAGCCATTCAGGACATGCATCCACCTAGGAATCTCAAAGAGCTTAGAGGCTTGCAAGGTGGACTGGCTTATATTAGAAGATTCATCGCAAATCTCACAGGCCGATCAAACTTGTCAGGAAGCTTACGAAGATATTAAGAGATATCTCACAAAACCTCCAGTCTTAGTGGCTCCCACTTCAGGGAAACCATTCTTACTTTATATTAAAGCTATGGACCATTCTCTTGGTGCCCTGTTTGCTCAAAATGATGACAATGGTCACGAACAGACTATTTATTATCTGAGTAAGACTCTGATAGGAGCAGAATCTCGCTATAATCCTATTGAGAAAGAGTGCTTAGCTCTTATCTTTGCCGTTCAGAAGACACGACAGTATTTGGTCGGCCAAACCATACATGTCATCTCCAGAGTGAATCATTTGCGTCTTCTCATGACGAAGTCAAGATCATTGAATTCAAGATTAGCTAAATGGGCGCTTCTTTTGTCTCAATACGACATGCTCTTTATCCCTCAAAAGGCGGTTAAAGGCCAGCCCCTCGCAGAGTTCTTGGCTGCTCATCTAGTTTCGGAATACTCAAAACTTCATGAAGACATTCCAGATGAAGTCTTTGAATCTAATATAACTTTAGAAGATGAAGTATGGCAGATGTTCTTCGATGGAGCATCACAAATAGGCTCTAAAGGCAGGATCATTGTCGGCGTGGGGGTTGTAGTTATCTCTCCACAAAATCATGTCCTTCCGAGAGCATTTTCTCTGACGGAATCATGCTCCAACAATGTAGCAGAATATAATGCTCTACTTATTGGTCTTCAGCTCGCCCACGGAATGGGGGTAGCTACCTTGAAGCTTACGGCGACTGAAAACTGATTATCAATCAGGTTAAAGGCGAATATGAGGTCCGTCATGAGGATTTGGTGCCTTATTATCACGCAGTCATCGAAATGACTAATCTGTTTGATGGCTTTACATCGGGCACGTATCTCGATCTCAGAATACTAAGGCGGATGCTTTTGCTGCATTAGCAACAACACTAGCCTTGCCAGTCGACACTAAATATCACCTTACAGTGGCGACTCGACACCTTGTCTGCTCTAAACATATGTTAAGAATCAGAGAGGTTTATAATATCTCGACGGATCTTGAGCCGAGAGATTAGCGATTTCCTTTCATTGACTATGCTCTACACGGTCTGCTGCCAGACAATCCTAAAGAAGCAGCATCTATCAGGCGAAGGTCTCTCCATTTTTACTATGATCCAACTCTGAAGACACTTTACCGTCGTTCATACGACGGTATCCTTCTCCGTTACCTTTCTAATTCAGAGGCACAGGAAGTGCTTAAAGAAGCACACGACGGCATATGCGGAGCTCATCAGTCAGGTCCAAAACTTAAAGACAGATTGTATAAGCTTAGATATTATTGGCCAACCATGATAGTTGATGCCATCCAATATGAACGAAGGTGTAAAGCATACCAAATACATGCGGACTTCATACACCAGCCTCCGGAGTTGCTCCACCCAACTGTTGCTTCATGGTCATTTGAAGCATGGGGAATCGATGTCGTAGGGCCAATCAGCCCCTCTTTGACAAAAGGGCACCGGATTATCTTAGCAATAACCGATTACTTTTTAAAGTGGGCAGAAGCCATACCACTAATTGAAGTCAAAACTTCCAACGTGGTTAATTTCATCAAACACCACGTCATTCATCGGTTTGGTATCCCTAGGTGGATCATCCATGATAACGGTCCCCAATTCATAAGCCAGATATTCTATCGATTTTGTGATAAATACCGAATACAGAATATGGCTTCAACTGCCTATAATCCTGCCACTAATGGTTTGGCAGAAGCATTCAACAAGACAATCATTAAGTTACTCAAAAAGTTCATCTCCTCGAATAAGCGAGATTGGAATGAGAAGCTGAGTGAATATCTTTGGGCCTACCGAACCACGGTTCGGACCCCGATGGCAATACGCCTTTTTTCCTGGTATACGGGTGTGAAGCAGTCATATCGTTGGAAATCCAGACGCCGTTATTACGAGTCGCTCTAATCACTAAGATCACATCAGAGGACAATGATCGGTTGCGTCTTCAAGAGCTTGAAGCCCTTGATGAGAAGCGATTATAAGCTCAGCAGCACATTGAGTTATATCAAGCTCGGATCTCAAAAGCCTTCAATAAGAAGGTCAAACAAATAGTCTTCCAGAAAGGAGATTTGATTTTAGCCGTCAGACGACCAATGATCATGATGAACAAAACCAAAGGCAAATTTCTGCCCAAATGGGAGGGACCGTTTGTAATAAAAATAGTCTATTCAAACGGAGCATATCGCCTTATGACTTCAGATGGTGATTTACTCATGATGCCAATCAATGGCAAGTTCTTAAAGAAGTATTATCCTTAATTAAGGATCCTTCTCATGATCAAGTTAACATTACACCTCTAATCAAGACTTCAAATCCAAGAAGAATCAAGGTTACACATGTACTAACCAAATGATCTAACACCTTTAACGGTTAAGGATAGAGGAAAATGTTGGCCTTTAAGCCCAACATAAGTCCTCGACAACTCATCATGCTGAGGGGAATAGCATGGCTAGCCCGACTCAAATGGTAGTTGGTAAAGGCATATTAAACCCGTTGACAGCTAAGGATTTGCTAAAAATCTTAAGGGACCTGTTCCCATTTGATCCCCTCTCTAAAATCACTTACCAATTCTCATCCATGGAATGGTAAGACCACATATAAAGATCTTTACATCCATTTCGCTGTTAAGTTAATATTAAACCTATGACAGTGATCTCCTCATTTCTCTCAATAAGAACGAGACCTTTTCATGCTATATTTAACACTACACCTCTGGCATCCATTTTGCTGTTAAGTTAACTTAAACCTATGATAGTGATCTCCTCATTTTTCTCAGTGAGAATGGGACCTTTTCATGCTATGTTTAACACTACATTTCTGGCATCCATTTCGCTATTAAGTTAACATTAAACCTATGACAGTGATCTCCCCATTTTTCTCTGTGAGAACGAGACCTTTTTTGCTATGTTTAACACTACACCTCTGACATCCATTTCGCTGTTAAGATAACATTAAACCTATAACAGTGATCTCCTCGTTTCTCTCAATAAGAATGAGACCTTTTTCATGCTATGTTTAACACTACACCTCTGGCATCCATTTTACTGTTAAGTTAACATTAAACTTATGACAGTGATCTCCTCATTTTCCCAGTGAGAATGAGACCTTTTCATACTATATTTAATACTATACCTCTGGCATATCTTTTTGTCAAGTTAACATTACACCTCTGATAAATTGCTTTCTGAATCCCTATGAAGTTCTATTTGTCACGTTAACATTACACCTCTGACATATGATCTTCTATGAAATTCACTTCTTAGCTCCCCAGCAAGTTTCTGAGTCCCACTCAGTCTTTGGTGGACTTTTTGGGTTGTCACATTAACAATATACCTCTGACAATTTCTTCCAAATCCCATCCAAATTTTGAGCTTGGTGGCATCTTAACCAGTTACATCATTGTGATCTCTGAACCGGCTGATAGCCAACTCTCATCTTTCAGTCCAGCAAGGACTATTTCTTTGTCATCATACGATAAAATTTTGAGCTTGGTGGCTTCTCAATCGGTTACGTCATTGCGACCTCTGAACCGGCAGATAGCCAAGTCTCATCTTTTAGTCCGACAAGGACTATTTCTTTGTTATCATGTGACAAAATTTTGAGCTTGGTGTCTTCTCAATCGGTTACGTCATTGCGACCTCTGAACTGACAGATAGCCAAGTCTCATCTTTCAGTCCGGCAAGGACTATTTCTTTATCATCATACGATAAAATTTTGAGCTTGGTGGCTTCTCAATCGGTTACGTCATTGTGACCTCTGAACTGGCAGATAGCCAAGTCTCATCTTTCAGTCCTGTAAGGACTATTTCTTTGTCATCATATGACGTGATTGTGCTTTAAGATCTATATTTTATCTGAATAATTATCAGACTTGATAATCCTTTATTCGATGATAGTTCAGTCAAGAATTCATTCGAGTATTTGAGGACATATTAGATGTGATCTACTTTATTAAAGGATTAGATTCCTTGATGTTTGGATCGATTTATAGACTTAGTTAGAATCTGAGTTAATATGTGATTTACATTCTTGTTATTGAATCTTGATCAGTATTTAGATATGATTGTTTTAGTCGGATTAAGAGTTGTAAGTGTTTTCAGATTCACTGATTCTTTAGCGGAATATTGATGATCTTATCGATGTTGATTATCAGATGTAAGGATATTCCAGATTTCAAATGATTGAGGATGTTCTACTCGTTATTTATGATTCAATATTTGTTGATTTAAGTTGATCGAGGATAATCAGTAGACCACTTTTTCATGATTGATTCTTGATTTATTCAGTTATAGAGATAGAGTTATTATGGGATTGATTTTGTTGGTATCCGTGATCTTGTACTTCAGAGTTGATAGCCGTCATTTGTTTGATCTCGGTTATTGGTGATTAGAAAATTAGAACAAATTGATATCGATGAGAGAACAGGTTATTAACTTATTAGACTTGTGATTTATAATACCTGATACTCTGTTACAAACTTAGCACCTGATGTTCATGATGACAATTGAGATTATGAGTTGGAGGATTCATTAGTGTTACATCCAGTACAGGTGGATGAGATATTGATCAGTTCTAGATGAGACTATCTATTTAGCAGCATCCGGGCTTGTTATTGTATCCATGTTATTGAAAGTTACTGAAAAAATATTGCTAGACCGTAACACATGATTGTTCTATGTTCTACCGTTTACACAGTAATATTATTCACATTGTTATTGTTACATCATTGATATTGTTATTGTCACCGTATCGTCCCAGTAATCAAAATAAAATGGATATTAATTATTCTAAGTAATTAAATAATAATAGACAACTTACACTGGGATTGAAAAAAATGGTGGAGAAGACAGCGTCTGTATTTGGGGTGGATCTAGGATACAGGTTGCGCAGCTGAGATACAGTTTCACTGCAGGATTCTGGGGGATGACTGATATCCCGTATTATTCATATTGTTATTGTTATTGACTACCTAGTGGTAGGACCTGATTCAGTGCTAGGTGATTGGGTCATAGTTCCGGGTATGTACGGAACCCACCAAAAGTATAGACAATGTCTCTAACCGATCAGTTTCAATAATTTAGGACTTTGATTGATACGTGTGATAGGCGTAGTATGGGATGCGTCTATTATAGGTGGCAGTTGGTGTTTGCTGACATAATTAATAATAATAAACTATTATAATATATTGTGACTGACCGTAATCACCTGACAGTACATATATATAACTATGATAGACATATGATTGTACACATGACCGGATTGTATACCAAAATAGTGACATATACTAGATTATATATCTTGATATTAGTGGTTTTCTTTTATCATGATACCAGTTATACATCATTCATAACATTGTTCTTGATATTGATTATTCTGTTATCTTTTATTTCAGTTATCATGTTGTTATTGCTTACATTGTTATTATGTACGAACACCTTTCCCTTTTCACATACACTCATTAGGTCACTTCTGACGACCCTCGATTTGCTCGTCCAGGATTTTGGACACCTTCTTTTATTGTTCAGGTGTTCGTGTGGTCGTACGCTTCACGAGGAGTTAGAGTCTCTCTCTTTTTTATTCTGGTATTCTTACTTCATTTATTCCTATTTCTGAACTTTTCTTGATTCATGTATAGTAGATATAGTCTTTATTTCATTTTTTTCAATGATATCATGTGTGGATGCTTATATATGATAGTGTAGTAATTGTTGATTTATTATGCTTTAGATTTATAACTTGTTCATGTTACTTTAGGTTTAGCGTGTATACGTGGGGCATTTTTCTCACGTATATATATCGTTGACTCTCGTCGCGACTCCGTTTCTACGTATTTTGTGAAGTGAGGCGTGACAACTGCCCACCAGCTCCAACAGCACCGCCCACCACCACCTTCTTCATCACCTCCACCTCACCCTCCCTTCTCCTCCACCTGGGCAGGCTGTTGTCGGCCTCCCTTTGTCACATCGATGGCGGTGCTGCCCACGATCGCGCGAGACACCCCTTCCCCTCTCCCCCTCTCTTCCTTTCTCGTCTTTCTTTTTCTTTCTTTCTTTCTCTTTTTTCCTCTCCTTTCTTTCTTTTCTTCTCTTCCCTGTCTCTTTTCTTCTCTCACACCAACCACTCTCTCTAAGTCTCTCTCCTCCTCTCTCCCTATCTCTTTCTCTCTCCTTTTTCCCTTTCTCTATAACATTTTCTCTCTTCATGCACATGCTTGTGTGTAATCGGAGTTCCTCGGAGTTTTCACCGTGTTTCAGCTTTAGGCGAGTATAATTTCATAGTTTTGTGAATACTGATTTCATTGCGAGTACACGTTGGTTGGTTGTTATTGCGAGTACAACATGTATCTATTTTATTTGGGCAAGTGCTTTTCTGACAATTGATACATGATTTGCGAGTATTCTTTTGGATTGTGAGTGTCTTCCTAATGCTTGATATATGAAATATGAATGCTTTTCTAATGTTGTTACATGCTTTACAATTACTATTCTAATGTTTATTACATGCTTTGCGAGTGCTTATACATGCTTTGTTTATACTTTACTTTTGTTTGGCCTCTAGACTTTATTAGCTTCACTTAGCTATATGATAATATGATTGGTAATTATTGATATGATTGTGTAGAGTTTAAAATATTTAATTATATTATTTTCATGTATCATGTCACATTACCTGCTAATTGCCTGACACATGATGTTGTGATCCTATATTCATATGTATCTTGAATTTGGCTTGTACTGCATACTTCACCCGTTACCATGTCACATGACTGATTAACCACCTGACACTTGACACCCAACATGTTACTTGCATGGCTCATGATTATCACTTTACGGGGACTTAACATTACTATCCCATTATATATATTTATCCAGAGATCATGTACTCTGATGTCCAGCTTGTTCCTCATGTTATATTATTCATGTTAATCCCTGTAAACAGATTATCATGGATATACTAATATAATAATAAAATAATAAAATAGACAACTTATACCGGAATGAGGGACACTAATGGTTACCAATATGGTTCCATGTTTATAGTGGCCACACAGTACCACTTGTTACTCTTATAAAGTTCATCACCTAGCGGCAGTTCTGGCCTAGTGGTAGATCTCTTGGGCTGTTGTCCCGGGTATGCACGAACCCACTATAAATGTTGTTTTGAAGTCTCAATTAATTTTCAGTAACCAACCTCGTCATATTCATATGTGGATGTATGTGTACCAGTAACACATACTAAACATATGGATCGGATGAATAATAAGAATTTAATAAGCCAACAATAATGATATTAGGAACTTGTGATATTTGGCGTCTCCTTCATTCGAACACTAGTACTCACATATCAGATCTGAGTGAGTTCTGCCAGAGTAAAAGCTCTAGAATGGACTATCAGCGGTGTGAGACACTGGTTGGAAGATGATTGAAATATTAGACGGAACTGATTATTATTATTGGATAACTTAAAAAACAACTTAAAACATTATTTTATTTCTGAGCTACTCAATTGTATACTCTCAGATTATGGTGACATGAGGTATAAGGTATTCACATGAGGGTTTTCTTGTGTGAATTATCCCCTCGACGTACTAATCTAATGAAGTCGTAGGCTGGGCGTGTATAAATTGGTTTTTGCCCACATTTGCATTCATCAGGTTTTAATTCAGATTTTGTATTTTGGGTTTTGATTCGAATCTTGAGTTTTATTATATATTACTATTATGGCATTATTATAGTACCTTGCTCACCACTTGTGTAATACTCTACTTATCTCTTACTATCACATCCCAATACACTGCATGATTCTTGCTATCTATTATGCATGAGCTAGTATGTTGATCTCCTGACTTGCTTGCTAGCCTCCTGGTTTTATATTGATTCTCTATTTACCATTTATACTGTTTACTGCTCGCTACATAAATGAATCATGACACTTTGATCTTGTACATATGTGCTTGCTTGTTCACGTCATTTGACTTTATTTTACGTACTCACTGGGTTGTTTTCTTACAACCCAGGATCTGTATGTCCAGATTTTCAAGCATAGCAGAAGCGTGGTGGTATCCTTCTATGGAAACCTTGGACTTCTTCTAGGAGCATCAGATCAGCCGTAACTATTCCTGATTGTCTCCTTTGACCAGCTCGCGAGATTCTCTTATATAGTCTGTGAGTATATTCCAGTCTTTTTCATGCTTTGTAATTATACTTTGCGCCTCTTGGTGATGTAATATTCTTATAATATTGTATTATGCTATGTGATAACAGTGTACTTGTACTGTATTATTGGAATGTATATTATCACTGGGCTTTCATACTCTAATTCTTGCATGTACTGATACTTAGCGTACATATGTGAGGGTATTTTCACCCTGCATATGTACGTCACAGTAACATCTCCGTACCCATAGGGTCAGGGTGTTATACAAAGGTCAAGCCGTGATGACTTTCTTGGCTGACCATCCAGATTCAGGATCCTCCAAAGTTTATAATGATCTCCCAGATGAAATCGCTAAAATATGTACAACCCATGCATTAATTGTACATGTTCATTGCATATTTAGTGTCACATTTTCTCAGTTATTTTATAATAAAACTCTGCTATTTAATTTATTTTAATGTCAATGGTGTACAGGGTAATTAATGAATAAAAAGAACAAATGGACCGGATTATCCAATGAAATTCAGGGATCTAAAGATAGGATTTTTAGCTCAAGCAAATCAATAAAGATCTACTCAAATTCAAATGTTTAGAAGCAATTCTATCTTAAGATAAAGTATATCAGAGAAAAAGATCTCAGATAAAAATTAGTTAAAAATGAATTTTTGAAGGCCCAATTGGTTAAGCTGAAGATCAAAGGAGATATCATCAAATCCAGAGCTCAAAACCGAAAATTTAATTGAAGATAAAAGCGTGTTAAAAATCAATGGACCACGGCTCGCAAGATGTGCAAATGCAGCAAAAGTCATATTTGCGCGGCTTAGTTGAAGCAATTGGGGGAGCATTTGCTCCCTCTATCTTTGTATGCTCCCTTTCCCATTTCTCGTATATATACCTGCATTTTTAAAGGCAAAGGGGTACCACTCTAGAGAGAGTTAGAATTAGGCTTTTTCTTTACTTTTAACTTAGGTTTTTCATTTCTCTTTTAATATAAGTTTTAGTTCTTTGTAAACTAGGGTTAGACTGAGATTCATGTTAAAAGAGAGAGGATTGTATTGAGAAGTGACACCAATGCAATATTCTTTCCTTTCTTTTATCGTTTTTCAATCTAAATCAAGGTTACATTATTGTTTTATTCTTCTTCTTTTTTACTTTGCTTTCTTTCTGTTTGATTATTTAATCCAAGTGAATCTAGTAGCATCAGAACTACCTTGCCTTTGCGAGTGTCACCGATAGCTCGTGATGATGGATTCCTCCTCTTAAGTGTTTGTATCATTTCATACTTGTTCGTCTTAATGATGTAATGTGAATGGGGAATGATTTCAATCTTATGGGTTATGCGCTGATTGCCTCTGAAGTAAGGTAAGCCTTTGCCAATGATCCAAGGTAAGTAATCGGCCAAAGAGGTAAGTAAGTTTTTATTTCTTTTATTTTATTTCCTAATTTAGAAACACTTCTTAAAACCAACTCTTTATTTATTTCTTTATTCTTATTTCTTTTTAACTTAGTTTGGATACACTTTCCAGCAACATCACCTTCTTCTTCTTCTCCTCTTCTAACATTTATATTTTTTTTCTTTTCTAAAAACTAAGAAAAAATGTTTTAACAGATCTAATAATTTAGAAAAACTTATCTAAAGCTTTTATTGCAGTCCATCCTTTTAGATCACGACCTACATAGCCACTTGTTATAACGATAGTATTGAGCAAGGTAGAACTATTGATTATTAATTTTTAAACTTCTATTTTCTGTCCAAGTTTTTTCTCAATCAAATTTTGGTACCATTACCGGGGAGGGACAGTAAGTTTCCTTTTTAAACTTTACTTCATGATTAATTCTTTCTCCTCTGCCTTTGTGTGCAGGGGCTAATTTTAGGAAACTAGTAGCTGCAGTTTACATATAGCATTTTTAAGTTTCTACTCTAGAAAGCAGAGCTTAGAAGACCTCTCAATTATTGCGAAAATGTGACAAAAGCCGCATTTGCGCAGCATATGAGGGAGGACTACTAACTTGCTTTCTTGCAGGTGGCTTAAAATTTAAGGATTTACCTTTTGTAGGTATTAGTTTCTGTTTAGCTTATTGTACATACTTTTCTAACCTTAACAGTAACCTATTCGTTGTTAATCTAAAAAATGGTTTAGGCTGTTGCATCTTAGGGCACGTATCTAATTTGTTTCATTTGTCGTTACATTGAAGAGTGATGGAGCAAAGGTACGTATGCATAGCATGTAGCATGGAGCAAAGGTATGTGTGCATAGCATGTAGCATTAGGAAACACATTTTGGGTGATATACATTGCTTAAGTATTATTTCTGCTATATACTTGTAGACTCGGATGAAAATGATTAAGGGCATATCTTTAAGCAAGATAAGGTAGGAAAGTCATTACCCTCCGTTAGCCCAAAAATCATCTCCTCAATCACTAACCCAATCCTAACTAAAACTAAGTAGATATTGGCCCTAGGAACATCTCGGACTCAATAGGAGATTGACCTAATGAGAAAGTTATTAAAGTTTAACTCTTATCAAATCGGTGTCCAAGGCTGAGATTGAGAGGTGAACCTCGAAGGTTAGTGGTTTGGCTTAATTAGGCTCATTGCTCTTGCACCGATACCTCATTTTGTCCGACCTGATCGATTAATTTGTGGTAAGATTGCTCCAATATACCTCCCATGGACAGTCTAACCAGTTAGGAGTCGTCTAAGCCTAAGGTCTACCCTGAGTTAGGCTAGATTTTTCTTTCTTTTTGTTTATTTGTTTTGTTTGTTTGTTTTTATTTTTGACACTTTTTTGTGTGATATAGATTATAATTATAATTTTTTTAATGCATACAATGATCCATGTTTCACCCCTGCTTCTTTCGATTCAGATAATACCAACTCAGCATTTCATAATTTTAACCAATCAAGTATACCGGATTGGTTTTATCCGAATCAACATATGTCGCAGTCCCAATATTATGAGCAAGACTGGAACAATCATCTCAACTCTTCACAAAGACAGTGGGAATACAACTTTCCCGGGTCATTTTATCAATACCTTACCATTATTTATATGACTCTTATCTAGAACAACCGATAGAGGGAAAATTAACTTATGATATGATTCTAGAACACGTTCGTGAGTCCGAATGACAAGTCCAAAAACTAAAATACTCACAAGCCCAGCAAGATTTCCAAATCCAAGACCCTTACTCTATTTTTCAAGCCCCAACACAACAAGAAGAAGAACCAATTATCTAGGAAGATAGGGTAGAAACCTTTACTCAACGCCAACATGATTTCATCCAATCATCTTTTGATTGTAACCAGTCTATCAATAGGCTAGAAGTATGAATGAGTCATTTAATTAACATAGTACATGATAGGAATGAGGAAATTCTACCTAACACATTTTTGATCATTCTCAATTATTCTAGCCATATTGATAGGAACCAAGAATCAGGATGTCATGAAGATTTTAACCAATATTTAATTTTCTCACACCAACTTGAACTTAACCAATCCCAAATCTTTGAAGAATTAGCAAGTTTTCACTTTAAGAAAATTAAAACTTGATTGTGAATGTGAACCCGATCCACAACTTTGTGATTTAGCTTCAATTTTTGAATCTATGTTGACTCTGGTATCCTTACCCGATATGCACCCATTTCCTGAGCCAACACTGATTCTTGCACGTATAGAGCTTGAAATTTATCACCTATTTTAGATAGTCACATTTCTTTGATAAGAAAAGAATGTGAACTTCAATTCTTTGATTTGGAATCAACTATTGAATTAAAACTGACTCTTGAACCTAAACTAGATTTAAGTCATATTTCCGAGTCAGTATTGGTTTCTGAATTTTTCACTCTTGAGCCTAAGTCAACCATTCCACCAAGTCACATTCTTTTGTTGGAGCTAGGTATTGAACAAAATGATTCCGAGATGATATTCTAAGATGGGTCATATAATCGAGATGATTATAATATTACGGTCCCGCATGATCCTATTCAGTCTAGGAGTTGTAAACATTTAAATAGAAAAGAGGTCATTAAAGGTGGGTTCCTTGAAACTCTATATACTTAGATTGGGCAGCAACGCTTTGCCCAATCCGACGATTATGGGAACCACCACCTTGAAGCAACATTTTCCTTTTCTGTCTTCTTTTTCATGCATATATTCATTAATTAATACATTGAGGATAATATATGAGATAGGTATGGGGGAGGGTTCTAACATAACATAGGTTTTCTTTTAATATATATTTATTAAAAAAATATTTTCATTTCTTTAAAACTTTAAAAGAGAAACAATATTTTGACCTTTTTTTGTAAGAAATAAATTTAATTTTAGAAATAAGGGAATCAAAATTAAGATTCTTATACTTGGTCAAAATAAGAGTATTTGTTTGATTTCTAGGGTCAGGAAGAAAAAATTAAAAAAATAATTTAGTCTTGATTTTTACATTAATGATATATGCATATTTTATACACGTACACATTTAGGATTAAAAAACAAAGATTCTTATGCCTTATAGAAAAAAGAAAAAGAAGAAAAGAAATATATATATATAAAATTCTCTGATTAAGCTGGGTATTTGTGCCTCATTAAGCATAAATATTCACGCCTAAAAGTGGTCCATACCATAAATAAAAAATCCTTAGTTCTGTGGCCTTGTTTACTTGACTCTTTAAGTCCTTGGAGTATTTTCTCGCCTGGTGTCCTAAGATCGTCCGATTAGGAATCATCAATTTAAGGCTCATTACATGGGCAAATTATAAAGCCTAATAGAACTAAAGAGTATTATCACCAAAATTTAAAAATAAGACATAAGAGTTAAAGTTGAAGAATCCTAAGTCAAATATTCACAGTCATAAAGGTACATATGACTTAGGAGAGATGAGAGGTATAGTTTGACTCCTTACTTTGATTGATAAGTTTTTGAATAGAGACTCAGTTTAGAAATGAAGACTTTGATGTTCCTATAACTTATAAATTACTTGAATTTTTGCAAAGAGCACTTCAAATATGTTTTTCCATTATCAAAATGCTTTTTCAAAATATTAACACGTTGTTTCTCTTTTTTATGGATTCTGTGGGTGTAATTCACTGAAACTCTCACAAGACAAAACTCGTCCTTTAGGGATAGCCTAGAGATTAATAGCTTGTTGCACTTGCTAAGTGCAACCATGATTCCTACGAAAGTGAGTTAGATTAGACTATCTCTATTTTGCTTTTTATTTGTTTTGCTTGAGGATGAGTAAAAGATAGGTATGGGGGTGTGATTGTACACGTGCATTGCATATTTAATGTCACATTTTCTCATTTATTTTGTAATAAAACTTTGTTATTTAATTCATTTTAATGTCTAATTGTGTGCGAGGTAATTAATGAAGAAAAAGAAGAAATAGACTAGTTTATCCAATTAAATCCAAGAATTTAAAGATAGGATTTTTAGCTCAAGCAAATCAATAAAGATCTACTCAAATCAAAAGGTTTAAAAGCAAATCTATTTGAAGATAGAGTATAAGAAAGATAATCCCAGTTAAAAATTAGTTATAAACGGATTTTTCAAGACCCAATTAGTTATGCCGAAGATCAAAGAAGATATCATTAAATCCAAACCTCAAAACTAAAACTCTAACTGAATAAAAGCATGGTGAGTGATCGGTCACATATACTGCATATTTATTATCACGTTCTAATACTTATTATATAAATAAACTCTGCTTTTAATCTTAATATTATCTAATTTATATGCAGGCCCATTGCTAGAGGAAAGGAAAGAGAAATGAGCCCAAAAGCCCATCAAAATTCTGATTTAATGCAGAATTAATTCAAAATCAGAAAATCAGAGCAAATCATAGCAAATCAGAGAAATTAAAAATTGGTTAAAATAAATCTTACCAAATCAATCGGTTAAAGCTAGAGATCAAAGGCTGTTTAGTCAAATCTAGGAGCTGAAACAGTAAATCCAGTAAGACAAAAGGGGCCACATCACACGCATCCAAACCTCCACCTGGATGTGGCCATTTGGCCATATCTAGACCGCAGATCCGTAGCCAAAGCCACAGATCTGTGGCCATTTGGTTGAGATAAAGGGAGCGTTTGCTCCCCTTATCTCCTCACTCCCTCCCCTCTGGGTTTTTGCGTATAAAAGGCAGGTTTCGCACTAAAAAAGAGGACGACCAAGCAGAGATAGATTTTAGGATAGTTTTTCATTTTTTTTAGTGTAGGTTTTTATTTTCTTTTATGTAATTTTTTCTTTGTAAGCATAAGTTAGACTAAGATTCATTAAAGTAAGAGAGAGACTTATATTGAGAGTGACACCGATGTAACCTCCTCCTTTCTTTCATCTTTTCTTCAAGTAATCAAAGGTAACATCTTCATACTTTTCTTGTTTATATGTTCTTCTATTTCTACTTTTCCTCTTTTGGTTTTGATGAATGTTCAAGTGAACCTAGAAGCATAAATATAGCCAAGTTTGTGTGAGTGTCACTGATATTTCATGATGATGTCCTCAGGATTCCATATCATTTCATTCTTATTCGTCTTGATGATGTAATGCGAATGGGGACTGAGCTTGATCATATGGGTTATGCGTTGATCACCTCCGAAGTAAGGTAAAGCATGCAAGGGTTTCAGGTAAGTCATCGAATAGAGGAGGTAAGTATTTCTTTTAGCTTTTTTTCTTTTCTTTTAATTCTTTAGTTTAGATCTCCAACACCATCAACGCCCAACTCTTTTATCACTCCTTTCAATTTCTTTATAAATATCCACTTTCTATTTTCTCCACCTTCTCAATCTATCACTTTCTTTTTAACTTATTTTTCCTTTTCTTTTAAAGAACTAAAAGAATATCTTTAACCATTCTTTGTAACAAAAAAAGAAAACTTCCTAAAAAACATCCATCGCTAGTCTCTCCTTATGGATCATGACCCGCATGGCCGCTTGCTATTGCGGTAGTATTAAGTACTTGCATCCTTTATTCTAAGTTCTAAAATTCTGTACTTTTATGTGTATGTAAAACCTCAATCAAATTTTGGCGTCGTTATCGGGGAGGGCTGGTAAGTAATTCTCTTTTTAAGTTTACATTTTGGGTTAGCTCTCTTCTTTGTTCTTTATATGCAGTGATATATATCAAGAAAATTTTTGTTGCAGTGGATATATAAGTGGCCCTGAACTCTGCTCAAGAAAGCAGAGCCCAGAAGCCTCAGATTTGCTATATTCCAGTGGCAATCTAAGTGAACTACTAACCTGTATTTTTGCAGGTTGACTGAATTGCAAAACTAAATTTCTGTAACTATTTATTCCCATTGTTTGTCTCACTGTACATATTTTTTAAGCTCAATAGTAAAATGGTGTTTGTTAATTGCTTAAAAAAACGTTTAGACTTGCATTCTAGGCATTTGTCTAATTATGTTTCTTTTACAATTACTGTTGAAAATAGCTGGAGACAAGGTATATATGCATAACATATAGTTTAGGAAACATTCTTGAGTGATTATTTGCTTCTTGAATGTTACTTTTCTATATAATGCACACTTTGCACAATCAATCTTAAGGGCAAAACCCAAATCAAGATAAGGTGGGGAAGTTATTACCCTTCCTTAGCCCCCAAACCATCTCCAATCAAGCACTAACCCAAGCCTAATTAAAACTGAGTAGACATTGGCCCAAGGGACATCTCAGACTCGTATAGGAGACTGACCTAAGGAGGAAGTTGATTTGAATTTGACTCTTGACAAATCGGTATCTAAGATTAGAGATAAGAGACGAAACCCTGAAGATTGGTGGTTTGGCATAATTAGGCTCGTTGCTTATGCACGGATACCTCCTACTGATCTTGTCCTTATTTGGCCGATTAATTTGTGGTCAGATTCGACAATATATCCCCATAGACAGTCTAAGGAGTTGTCCAGGTCTAAAGTTTACCCTTACTTAGGTTAGATTTTTTTTCTTTTTATTTGTTTGCTTATTTGTTTATTTTTCTTTGTTTGTGTTTGACATTTCCTATGTGATTGACTTATAACAATAATTTTTTCAATTTTAATGGTAATCCATATTACACCCCGCTCTTTTTTTTGGATATTACCAACCCGGCATATCGTAACTTTAACCAACTTAGTGTGTTGGATTGGTCTTATCCGAATCAATATAACACATGCCCCCAATCTTATGACCATAATTTTCAAAATAATTTTAACTCTTCATAAAGTCAATGGGGGATTCACCTCACCCGAGTCCAATTTTCAATCAACTTGTCCTCCTTATCCACTTTGTCCATAATATTTCAAAGATTCATACTCAGTTCCACCAGTTCAAAATAGAAAACCATCAATCTTATAAATGAGTATGCGTGAGTCCAAGCAACAATCATAAAATCTGACGCAAATTTTAAGACAAAACTTCATCTTTTCAAGTCCAATCGCAACAAAACGATGAACCAATCGACTATGAAAAAATGCTTGAATCCATGACTCAGGCTCAAATCGCTCGTAAGTATGACATAGATATAATGGTCCAAACTCTCCATTCTCACCGTTTGACCATTTCTGATGTCACTAACCATTATGTTAAAGCCGAAGAATCATGTTGTTTTGGAAAACAAGATTCCATTTCAGCACACCCATTTGAACTTGCCCAAACTCCAAATTTTGAAAACTACATTGACATTTTGGCAAGTTATCCCTTTCCTGAAATTGAACTTGAGAATGAATATGATCCTGAATCTCAACTTGGTGATTCAATTCTACTTTCTGATTCAATAATGACTCCAATATCTTCACCTAATTTTAATCTTTTTCCCTAGTCAACATTGGATCCTGTGCCAATTTAGCATAAAATTAAATCGCCAATCTTTTATGATCATCATATTGAATTTGCCTAATTTCATACTTTTGAACGTCCCATTGACAAATTGGCAAATTCTCATTTTTATGAAATTGAACTCAATGAGAAATGTGACCAAGATTCTCAAATTTGTAATCAACTTTAAATTCCTGAATCAATATTGACTCCTGTTTTGTTACGCAACTTGAGTAATATTTTCGAGTAAGTTTTGATTCCCACACCTGTCATTCTTGAACTTGAATTACCAATATTAAGTCTCCATTGTTGGGAAATGAATGTTGACTTGAGTTTCAACTTCTTGATTTGGACCCACTTCCTGAACCAATCTCGACTCCTGAACCTTTACTTGACTTAAGTCACTTTTCTGAGTCGGTATTAGTTCCCGTACTTTTTAAGTCCAAGTCAATCATTCCATCTTTTCACAGTTGGGGACAAGAGTATTGATAAAATTGACTCTGAAATTATTTGTGAAATTTGAGAATTAGATAGGATAAAATTCTTAATTAAAATCATTCATATATACATCATTTTAGTGGGTTATATTAGAAAGGTTTCTAGTAGGTTCCTCCGAACTCCACATAAATTAGATTGGGCCGCATTTCGTGGACCAATCAGACGACCACCGCAACCACCGCCTTAAGCTAATATTTACCTTCCCTTTCTTCTTTTTCATGCATCTATGCATTAATTCATACATTGAGGACAATGCATGAGATAGGAGTGGGGGAGGGTTCTAACGTAACTTAGGTTTTCTTTTTATTATTAAAAAATAAAAAATAAAAAATTTATTATTAACATTTTCTTTACTTTTAAAAACTTTTTGAAAATAGAAACAATATTTTGACAATTTGTTTAAGAAATTAAGTCAATTATAAGGAATAGGAGAATCATAATTAGGATTTCTTATACTTGGTCAAAATAAGATTATTTGTTTGATTTCTAACGTTAGGAAGAAAATTTGTGAAAGTAATTTAGTCTTGATCTTTACCTTGATAATATATGCATGTTTTATACACTTACACACTTAGGGTTCAAAACAAAGATTATTATGCCTTATTAAAAAAAGAATATATATATAAATCCTCTGATTAAGCTGGGTATTTGTGCCTCATAAAGCATAAATATTCAAGCCTAAAGGCGGTTCATATAATAAAATCCTTAGTTTTGTGGCCTTATTTGCTCGAGTCCTTAAGTCCTTGGGGTGTCTTCTCACTCGGTGCCCTAAGACCGTTTAGTTTGGGAGTCACCGATTAAAGGCTCGTTATATGGGCAGATTAGAAAGCCTAATAAAACTAAGGAATATTACCGCAAAAAATAAAAAATAAATAAGGCATAAGAGTTAGAGTTAAAGACCCTTAGTTAAAATTTCGCGGTCACGAAGGTGCATATGATTTGGGTAAAGTAATAAACTAGATGAGAAGTATAATGTGACTCCTTACTTTGATTGATAACAAATGTTTGAATAGAGACTAAGTTTAGAAATGAAAATTTCAGTTTTCCTATAATTTATAGATTACTTAATTCTTACAATAATATTCCAAATATTTTTCTCTTTCAAAATGTGTTTTCAAAATACTAACATTTTTCTCTTTATTTATGGATTTTGTGGGTGCAATCCACTGAAAACCCTCACGAGACAAAACTCGTCCTCTAGGGGAAACTTAGTGGTTTAACAGCTTGTTGCACATACTCAGTGCAATCGCGTGACCTGCAAAAGTGGTCTAATAATTTTTAGTTTAGTTTTTTTGTTTTGCTGAGGACGAGCAAAAGATAGGTATGGGAGTGTGATCGTCACATATATTGCATATTTATTATCACATTCTGATATTTATTATATAAATAAACTCTGCTTTTGATCTTAATTGTTGTCTAATTTATATGCAGACCCATTGCTAGAGGAAAGGAAAGAGAAACGAACCCAAAAGCCCATCAAAATTCTGATTTAATTCAGAATTAATTTGAAATCAGAAAATTAGGACAGATCATGGCAAATCAGAGAAGTTGAAAATCGGTTAAAATAAATCTTCCCAAATCAATCGGTTAAAGTTAAAGATCAAAGGTCGTTTTGTCAAATTTAGGAGCTGAAACAGCAAATCTAGCCAGAGAAAAGGTGGCCACATCACACGCCATCTAAGCCTCCACCTAGATGTGGTCATTTGGTCACATCTAGGCCATAGATCTGCGGTCGTTTGGTTGAGATAAGAGGAGCATTTGCTTCCCTTATTTCCTTACTCCTCTCCCCTCTGGGTTTTTGCATATAAAAGGCAGGTTTCGCGCTAAAAAAGAGAACGACCAAGCAGAGACAGATTTTAGGTCAGTTTTTCATTCTTTTTAGTGTAGGTTTTTATTTTTTTTTATGTAATTTTTCTTTGTAAGCATAAGTGATCTTTGTAAGCATAAGTGAGACTGAGATTCATGTAAGTAAGACAGAGAGACTAATATTGAGAGAGACACCGATGTAACCTTCTCCTTTCTTTTATCGTTTCTATAAGTAATCAAAGGTAACATCTTCATGCTTTTCTTATTTATATGTTCTTATTCTATTTCTACTTTTCCTCTTTTGATTTTGATGAATGTCTAAGTGAACCTAGAAGCATAAATATAGCCAAGTTTGTGTGAGTGCCACTGATATTTCATGATGATATTCTCCTCCTCAAGATTTCATATAATTTCATTCTTATTCGTCTTGATGATGTAATGCGAATGGGGACTGAGCTTGATCTTATGGGTTATGCGTTGATCGCCTCCGAAGTAAGGTAAAACATGCAAGGATTTCCAGGTAAATCATCAACCAGAAGTGGTAAGTATTTCTTTTAGCTTTTTTTTCTTTTCTTTTAATTCTTTAGTTAGATCACCAACACCATCAACAGCCAACTCTTTTATCACTCCTTTCAATTTCTTTGTAAATATCTATTTTTTATTTTCTCCACCTTCTCAATCTATCACTTTCTTTTTAACTTAATCTTAACTTATTTTTCCTTTTCTTTTAAAGAACTAAAAGAATATCTTTAACCATTCTTTGTAACAAAAAAGAGAACAAAGAACTAAAAGAATATCTTTAACCATTCTTTGTAAACAAAAAAAGAGAACTTGCTAAAAAAGCTTCCATCGCTAGTCCCTCCTTATGGATCACGACTCGCATAGCCACTTACTATTGCGGTAGTATTGAGTACTGGCACTCTTTATTCTAAGTTCTGAAATTCTATATTTTTGTGTGCAGGTAAAATCTCAATCAGTGAAAATCAATAGACCACGGCTCCCAAGATCTGGCCATGTCTGTGTTAGTTGAGGCAGTTGGGGAAGCATTTGCTCCACCTATCTTTGTACGCTCTCCCTTATGCCATTTTTCCTATAAATAACTGCATTTTCGAAGGCAAAAGGGCACCACTCTAGTAGAGAGTTAGAACTAGGCTTTTTCTTTAGTTTTAACTTAGGTTTTTTTCCTTTTAATATAATTTTTCAATTCTTTGTAAACTAGGGTTAGACTGAGATTCATATTAAAAAAGAGAAGATTGTTTTGAGAAGTGACACCAATGTAATGTTCTTTCCTTTTTTCATCGTTTTTCAGTCTAAATCAAACTCACATTCTTGTTTTATTTTTTTTTTTTAGTTTGCTTTCTTTGTGTTTGATTATTTAATCCATGTGAATCTAGTAGCGTCGAAATTGCCTTGTCTTTCTGTGTGCTACCAATAGCTCATGATGATGGATTCCTCCTCTTAAGTGTCTGTATCATTTCATGCTTGTTCATCTTGATGATGTAATGTGAACGGGGACTGAGTTTAATCTTATGGGTTATGCGTTTATCGCCTCTAAAGTAAGGTAAGTTTTTTCCAATGATCCAAGATAAGTAATTGGCCAAAGTGATAAGTAAGTTTTTTTTTTTCTTTTGTTTCCTAGTTTAGAAACACTTCTTAAAACCAAGTTTTTATTCTTTCTTTATTCTACACACTTTCCAACACCAATAACATCACCTTCTTCTTCTTCTCTTCTAACATTAACATTTTTTTTTCTAAAAACTAAGAAGAAATATTTTAACTGATCTAATAATCTAAAAAAAACTTACCTAACGCTTCTATCGCAGTCCCTCCTTGTGGATCATGACCCGCATAGGCACATGCAATAACGATAGCATTGAGCAACCTAGCGCTATTTATTATCAATTTTTAAACTTCTATTTTCTATGCAGGTTTTTCCTTAATCACGCATCCCCTCATGAGACAAGTATGGAACTATTCTTTGATGGCGCATCAAAAACGGGTCCTAGAGAAGATATCATAGCGAGAGTAGGGGTGGTACTCGTATCCCCACATTACTACATAATTTCTCATGCATTCTCATTAACCAAGACGTGTTCTATTAATGTAGTGAAATACAATGCTCTGTTGATCAGAATATAACTTGCAGAAGAGATCAGTGTCGAGCATCTTGAAGCATACGGTGACTTCAAGCCGAGGAGACTATGAAATCTAACATGAAGACTTAGTGCCCTACCATAGCGTGACTATCAACATGGCTGAGAAGTTTAAAAGCTTCTACATCAATCATGTTCCTTGGCAACAGAATGCACATGCGATGCGCTTGCACCACTTACTGCTTCACTGGCTCTTCCAGCTGGAGCGACAGAGGAAGTTTTTGTCTGCAATCATGACTTGTACTGTCTAAAATTTGCCCTTGAATAAAATAAGCCTCCAAAAGAAGATCTTCAAGTCAAAGAGGTTCTTAAGACATCAATAGGCCTAGAACTCAGGGATAGGCGATTCCAATTCATAGACTTCACCTTATACGGCATACTGCCTGATGATTCTAAGGAGGTAGCTGCAATCAAAAGGAAAACCCTTCGATTCTATTACAATACGATCATGCGAATATTGTGTCGCTGATCGTATGATGAAATCTTACTCTGCTGCTTTTCACACAAAAAGGCACAGGAGGCACTCATGGAAGCTCATGATGGCACGTGCAGAGCTCACCAACCCGGACCCAAACTTGAGGATTGACTCTAAAGACTTGACCATTACTGGCCAAAGATGATTTCTGATTCTATCGCCTATGCTAGGCAGTATCATGCTTATCAGATTCATGGTGACTCATACATCAAGAACTAAGTCATCTTCACCCTACGTCTTCTTCATGGCTATTTGAGATGTGGGGAATGGACGTTATCAGGCCTATCAGCCCACCAACATCTAAAGGACATCAATTTATCTTAATTATAACTTATTACTTTTCAAAGTGAGCAGAAGTTATCCCTCTAAAGGAGTAAAGATATCCGACGTGATCAAATTTATCAAACATCATGTGCTATATCCCTTCGGTGTATCTCGACAAATCGTCCATGATAATGGACCCTAATTCATCAACCAAGTACTCCAAAAATTTTTCAACAAATTCAAAATTTAAAGTATGTCTTCACTAGCATATTATCTAGCTATCAACGGCCTTGCGGAAGCTTTCAACAAGACCATTGAAAAACTTCTAAAAAAGTTCATCTCGAAAAGTCAATGTGACTGGGTCGAGAAGCTAGGTGAATGTCTTTTGGCTTCCCACACAATGGTGAGAACCCCAACAAAAGCTGTACCGTTTTTTTGATATATTGATGTGAAGTTGTACTTCCATTAGAGATTAAAATTCCATCTCTGCATATTGCTTTAGTGATGAAATAAAAGTGACAAAGATGATGAACGAGGATAAGCATTGATTGCTCCTCTGAGAGTTGAAAACTTTAGACGGCAAGCGTCTATAAGCTCAAAAACAAATCGAGCTCTATCAAGCTCGAATTTCAAAAGCCTTCAACAAGAAGGTCAAAGAATAGAATTTCAAGAAAGGTGATCTTGTCTTATCCATCAAATGACTCATATTCATGACACATAAGATCAAAGGCAAATTCTAACCCAAATGGGAGGGACCTTTTAGTAAAGATAGTCTGCTCAAATGGAGCTTACCGTCTCACAAATTCTAATGGTGACACGCTAATGGTGTCAATCAATTGCAAGTTTCTAAAGAAGTATTATCCATGAGTATGTTAACATTATATCTCTGGTCAAATTAGTGCTATCAGTGATCACATTAACATTAAACTTTGAATCTTTATCCCCAAGCAGAATTAAATCTGCAGAATTAAATATGACCCCTTTCTTGATCGAATCTCTAATTGATCGGTTGAATTAGGGTTTGAAATCCAAGATGCTTGGGAGAGTGCCAAAGAAAAGTGTACTTCCTTGAAAGATGGCATCACAATGCACTGGAATCGACTCGAACAAATATGGGAATATTGTGATGCATGATGTCAACATTGAAGAAAACTTTTTCAGTGTTACCACATTCATATCAAGACTTGACCATCGGCTGAGAACCAGAGTCATGATTACAAGAGAAAAGGGAGAAATCTCACAGGGTTTCCCGATAAAATTCCCCACAGAGTTTATACTAACTTTTTTAATGCCCAGGGAGATTCTAGAAGTTACCTATAGAATAAAAAACCAAAAAGTACATTAGGTACTTTTTCAAAAAAAATGTTCACTTCTAAACAATCCAACGCCTCTAATGGCTAAGAATAGAGGAATACATTGACTTTTAAGCCCAATGCAAAATTCTTAATAACTCATCATTCTGAGGGGAATAGCATAGCTAGCCCAACTCAAACGGTAGTTGATAAAGGCAAACCAAATCTGTTGATAGCTGAGGGCTTACTAAAAACCCTAAGTGAACTAATCTCACCTATTTCCACTAAAAATTCTCTACCAATGGAATGGTAGATTTACAAAAAGTTGTACTCATTTTCTCAACGGAATGAATTACAGATTGAACCTGCCATGTTAAAACTTACACCTTTAATAGTAAGATTTCAATATGTCCCCAGCAGATAATACTTATAATTGTTAACTGTTAACATCCTCATATGGAATGACAAATTTACCAAACTTGCTCAAATCGTAATATAAATCTCGGTTAAGTTAAAAATCACACATCTGACCAAACTTGCTCAAATCACAAAATAAGCACTATTATGTTAAAAATCACACCTCTGACAATATTTTTCCTCTATTTTTTCAATGAAAATGAGATCTATAGTTAAAATTATACCTCCTACCGGTTAAATTTATACCTCTTGACCACTTCCTCAGAAGAAGTGTCAAATTTGGTTAAAATCACACTTCAGTTGCTAAGTTAACTCTTACCTCTAACATGCAAAATAAATCTCTGTCAAGTTAAAATCTCACCTCTGATAGTAATTTATCTCAATTTTCTCAACAAAAATGAGAACTCCGGTTAAAATTACACCTCTCCTATTCAACTTCCTCAATAAAGTTATCTAACTCTTAATTGTTAAGTTAACTGTTACCTCTAGCAATCAAATCTAATTGGTTTAGTCAGTCTGGTTTTCCAACATAAAAAGAAAACAGATACGATTCAAAAGCAAAACAATCATTTTATTCAAATCAAAATGGTAAAAGTGATACAAAATACTGAAAAACACCTAGAGGGGTGTGAATAGGTGTTAATGCTAATCTAATGCTCTTTTTAAAACAAGTAAGTATGAATGATGCAAGCGGTCACTCCAAACAAGAAATTGAAGCCGAAATTCCCGTGGAGGGCTCTAGAACTTCTCCTCTTTGATTTCTCTAGATTATGAGTTGAGGTGCGTAATTGCTTTCTTGTTGAAATGAGTAAAGACTGAAAATGCAAGTAAATGAAATGAGTGCACTAATGAAGTACAAGAAGTGGTATCACAAGTTAGGAATGTAAAGCAATAGAGAGCAAAAAGGAAACCAATCGCAAACACAAGTCATTTGTTTCGAGGTTTGAGTCACTGATCTACGTCTCCGCCTTCACCACTATGAACATTTTCAACTAAATCCACAAAAGAAATTTTCACACCGGAATCTTTACACCCAAGGGGATTACAAATGGTCTACACAAGGCCAAAGTACCCAACTCCAACAAATCCAACCTCTACACAAGAGGGATCTCAGCACAATGGAATACAAGTCACTTGGTGATCAAAAGACCACAAACTCTCTCTTACAACTTCTTATAGAGTGAAGTATGATTTTTGGCTCAAGAAGTAAAGTGAGAGAAAAATTTCAGTTGAAAAGGAGTAAAAGACTTGGAAACCAACTGAAAACTTTTGCAATTGAAAGAACTTTGAAAATAAAAGCAAGTAAACTTTTCTTCTCTTTTGAAAAACTTGAAACTTGTATATTTTTTTATGAAAAACTAAAGATCAATGACCTCTATTTATAAGGAATGGATAAATACCATTTATAATAGATACTAGGTCATTAGGGGTGAGTTTAGCCACTAGGAACCAAGAAATAACCGTTGGAATCATTAAAAAATGAAATAGATTCTAAAATATAGCTGTTGGAGCTTTCTGGACAGCTGCCGGTCGACCGGCAAGCCACTTGGCAAAAGAGCCGTTGGCTCCGGTCGATCGCCCGGTCGACCACCGGCTATAATAAAAAAGAAATATTGAACTGCTGGTCGACCGGGCCGGTCGACCAGCAAAACCCGAGAGTTAGGGTCTTGCAGTCGGTCGACAGGTCGGTCGACTGCAGGGTCTGTCGGTCGATCGCCCTGTCGACCAGCAAACGTGCACAGACGTGCACGCCCAAGGCCATAAGGTCCGGTCGACCGATCTGGCCTGAAATAGTATTGGTCAACCGTAAAGGCATGAAATAGTTTGTAAAGAGGTTTTTGAACTTTGAATAATTTTTGAAATATTTTTAAATGGTTAGAGGTTTAAGTAGCATGCTATAGGAGATGAAATACATGTTTTAAACTAGATATAAAAATTTGAAATATTTTAAAACATGTACATTATTCAAACATGCACAAAAACCTACTAACCAAAAACTTATATTTTGAAAAGTGTATTTTTGTGTGTGTGTGTGTTTTCTTGAGCACAACTATCATATCCTTACTCTTTAACATATTAATTCTTACAATGATTCTAGTTGACTACAAGATCTTCAATTTGGGTTTTTCCATATGCATCGTTGAATAACTTGAATTCTCAATCCCGAATTGAGTCAACTTGAGTCAGTCACCACCTTCCTTTAGGGAAGAAAATATTTTGAATCCTTAGAACCCTGAAATAATCTTAAATACTTAAACATGATTAGTACAAATAACTATATATGTTTTGTAATCATCAAAACTCTAAAACTGGGTGATTGTACCCTTGGGCCAACAATCTCCCCCTTTTTGATGATGACAAAACGTATGTGTTATTTAACAAAAAAATAGAAAAGGAGCTTGAAAGCTCCCGCTCAAATCATGCTATATATCAAGAATATGAACTTTACAAATTTTTACATAAAAAATGGCATGAGAAAGAAAGAAATAAAAAATAGCATGAGATAAAAATGGCATGAGAAAGAAAGAAATAATAACTCAATAACTCAAAAGTATTTCTCCCCCTTTTTGTCATGCATCAAAACGGGTCAAATGCAATAATCATTTTTGAAGAGTATGTGTGAAAATTTTGTGAGTCCATAAAACAAACATTTAATTCACCACAAATAAAGAAAAATCGATTATATACTAGTGGTTTAGTAAAAATATCGACAAGTTGAAAATCGGTGAAACATAATCAATTTCAATATCACCTTTCTCATAATGATCTCTAAGAAAGTGATATCGAATATCAATGTGCTTTGTCTTACTATTTTGATTTACATTTTTAGTCATATGAATAGTACTAGTATTATCACAAAATATTTTAATATGGTCATAATGCAAATCATAGTCAAGGAGAGTATGTTTCATCAAAGGACTCGTGCTCAATAAGCCCCGGCCGCAACATACTCCACCTCAGCGGTTGAGAGAGCTACAGAATTTTGCTTCTTGGAAGACCATGAAACAAGATAATTTTCTAGAAACTGACATGTTCCACTAGTACTCTTCCTATCTACTCTACAACCCGCATAGTCGGCATCCAAAAAGCTAGTCATGAAAAATTGTCCGGTCTTCGGATACCACAAACCCATTCCAATGGTGCCCTTAAGGTATCTAATTATGTGTTTTACCGCAATCAAATGGGACTCTTTAGGACATGATTGAAATCGACCACAAAGACACACACAAAACATAATGTTCAGCCTACTAGTCGTTAAATATAACAAACTACCAATCATGCTACGATAGAATTTAATGTCTACATTTATACCTTGCTTATTCTTATTAAGCTTTGGTATGGCAGCCATGGGAGTTTTGCTTGTCTTAGCCCCTTCAAGCCCAAATTTCTTAATAAGTTCCTTCGTGTACTAGGCTTGATTGATAAAAATCCCATCCTTCCTTTGCTTGATTTGGAGACCAAGGAAGTAGTTAAGCTCGCCTATCATAGACATCTCAAATTCCTCCTTCATGCTGAAAGTACACCTAGAGGGGGGTGAATAGGTGTACAGCTAATCTATGAACAATAGTGTGAAAATTAAAACTTAATTGCAACACACTTATTGTAACCAAAGAGTGTAGCCGAATTCCCGGTGAAGGGCTCTGGACTAATTCCTCTAAATAAGAGTTGAGGTGCTATATGAAGCTCTCTAGGTTAAACACAAGTGAGGCACACAAACAAACCAAGCATGTATACGATATGACAATATGAATCAATGCACAATGAAAGAGAGAGAGCTAGAGAAAGTGGATCAAACGCAAATACCAAGATATGTTTCGAGGTTTGAGCACCCAGCTCTACGTCCCAGCCTTCACACAAAAGGATTTCCACTAACTCGTCCACATAGGACTTCTCACATAGGAAACCTCCACTGAGGATTTGGGGCAATTATAATTGAGAGTACATAACTCCTCTCTCCAACAAATACAACCTCTACACTTAGAGATAAGGCACAAAGCCAAACAATATCAACCTCACAAATGAGGGATAGACACAAAGCCACTCAAACACAATCACCTCACACTTGAGGGATTCTAACACAATCTCAACCTCTCACTAGAGGGAGCCAAATATCACTTCTACTATCACCTCACACTTGAGGGATATCAACTCAACCACCTCTCACTAGAGGGATATCACAATCAATGGAAGGTTTATAACTTGGTGATCACAAAGACCGTAAACCAATTTTCTCACTAAAACAAAGATCATATAGATAGGATAGAAAATAAGCTCAAGTGTGAGAAATCAAGGTGTTTGAAAATCAAATAACGAAAAAAAATACTTGAGAAAACAACTAGAATAGATGTAGAATGAAGAACAAAACAAATATCCCAAATCTCTACTTTTCTTTGATTTTTCCAACCCTTGAAAAACAAATAAAGATGAATCTTTTTGCCTTAAAAACTCTTTTAAAAACTTGTATTAAAACACTTGTAAATGGGAGAAATTTTACTCTTGAAAATCTTATTAAAAACCAAGTTCAAATGGGGTATTTATAGTCCCTATTGAAATCTGCCCGTTGGCAGCTGAAAAGGGCCAGAATGCCCTTCCGGTCGACCGGCCAACGGTCACATTTTTGACAGTTGAGCCCTCCAGTCGCTCGTGCCAAATCCAGAGAGCAACTGCTCTCTGGCCGGTCGACTGTCCGGTCGACCGGGCCAAAGTGAACGATCGATCGCCTGGTCGACCGGCCCCACCCAAGAGTGGGGTGACTTCAGTCGGTCGACTGCACGGTCGATCGGCCAAATTACTTGGCCTTTGTGCACATCTTGTGCACATCGGTCGACCGGTTCGGTCGACTGACCACTGGTCCGGTGGACCATCCCGGTCGACCACCAGAGCCTGGCAGGGAAAATTTCAGGATTTAAAAACTAATCTTTTAACTTCAATTAAATCCCATAAAATCACATAAATTCCACAAAAATTAATTCTTGTTATATCTTTGAAATATAAACATGTTTGAGTAAAAATCAAACCATGTTACAAACATTTTGAACCATTTTTATGACTTGAAAATTTTGCCTTAAACCAAATTCTGTATTTTCCAAAAATAGAATTTTTAAAATGGAAATCCGATTTTTTCAAAAACATATGTAAATACAAAAATATGATATTTAAACAACTTTGAAGCATATAGTATATGGATAGAATCCAATATACATGAAATGTATTATATCTATGTTTTTGACATTAAATTCAAAAATAGGTTTTGTCTAAATACAAAACTCCAAACTCATGAAGTAGACTATCAAAATAAGTTTTCTAAACAGATGAAGCATATTTGTATATTGATCAAATCTAATATACATTAAACCATGTAAACTTGTTTTGATTCTATCTATTCATGAAAATCAAGATCAGTTAAATCGAAAACTAAAACCAATAAACATGAAACTTAAAACAAGTGTGTGTGTTGTGAACTTGAGCATATCACACTATTTAATCTTTAAAATGGATCTAAATTAAATCTTAAACTAAACAAACTGAAGCCTTCTTGTAGAACGTCGTCTCCAAGTTGACTCGATCCAAACGCGATCCAACGAGTTTGACTCCAACTGAGTGCTAGATATGAACTTGACGCTCGAGCTCTTGAATCACCATGTGAAAGCTCCAAAACACCTTTGTTGAAACTAATCACCTACTAATATCATTAGTTAAATATCTGAAACTAAATATCACAAGATTATTAGTAAACTATAACTACATGAGTTAATCATCATCAAAACTAGAGTGGAAGGCCTCTGGGCCAACCATGCATGATTCAAAATCTTTGTAAAGTTTTTCATTAGTAGAACCAAATATAATATCATCAACATATATATGAACTATAAGTATATCATTTTCAACATGTTTAGTAAACAAGTAGTATCTATTTTTCCTTTAGCAAAATCATTTGAAAGAAGAAATGAAGAAAGTCTTTCATACAAAGCCCTAGGGGCTTTTTTTAAACCATAAAGAGCTTTGTCTAGTTTGAAAATAAAATCCGGATGTGTAGGATCAACAAACCCGGGGGGTTGTTCAACATACACTTCCTCTTCAATAAATCCATTTAAGAAAGGACTTTTACATCCATTTAAAAAAGTTTAAAATCTTTATATGAAGCAAATGCGAGTTCTATCCGTATGGCTTCAAGGCGTGCTACGGGTGTAAAAGTTTTCTCAAAATCGATCCCTTCGACTTGAGTGTAACCTTGGGCCACTAATCTAGCTTTATTCCTAATAACATTGCCCGACTCATCCAACTTGTTCCTAAAAATCCATTTAGTACCAATTGTTAGCCTATCATGGGGTCTAGGAATAAGATGCCAAACTTGGTTGCGCTCGAATTGATTGAGCTTCACTTGCATAGCAAGCAACCAATATGAGTCGCCCTCAGCTTCGAGGATGCTCTTTGATTCAAAATGAGAAATAAATGCATAGTGCCCAAAAAAATCATGAAGTTTAGAATGAATAGTTACCCCTTTTGATACTTCACCTATAATAAGATCCTTGGGATGATGTGGAGTGAATCTCTAATCCTTTAGAAGTGGTTGTGTTGGCTCCACTTCAACTTCTTGAACTTCACTTTCCCCATCAACCTTTGGCTTGTCTTCTAGAGTAGTGAGTCCTTCAAGGTAATCCTCTCCATGTCTTCACCTAAGGAATCTATTTCTGTAACATTCTCAACAAGAACATTAGATTCCTCAAACTTTACATGTATAGATTCTTCAATAGTCAAAGATGATTTATTGAAGACTCTATAAGCTTTACTAGTGTTAGACTAACCAACAAAAATAGCTTTATATGATTTTGCATCAAATTTACCTAAATTATCTTTAGTATTTAAAATAAAACATTTACAACCAAAACTTTAAAATATGAAACATTTGGTTTTCTTGAATAGTAAATTTCAAAAGATGTTTTAGAATTGTTTTTGCATAAGAAAACCCTATTTGATATGTAACAAGATGTGTTTACGGCCTCGGCTCATAGGTATTGAGGGAGACTGTACTCATTTATCAATATCCTAGCCATTTCTTGTAATGTTCGATTTTTCCTTTCAACAACTCTATTTTGTTGTAGAGTTCTATGACAAGATAGTTCATGCTTAATTTCATATTCTTCGCAAAAAGTGATAAAGGGTTGGTTATTGAATTCACCACCTCTATCACTTCTTATTCTTAAAATAGAAGAATCTTTTTCCTTTTTAACTCATTTCCTAAAAGTTTGAAAATGTGAAAAGGCTTGATTTTTATGTTCTAAAAAGAAAACCCAAGTAAAATGAGAAAAATCATCAACTAAAATGAAAGCAAAATGATTTCCACTTAGACTTTTGGTTTTAGTAGGACCAAACAAATCCATATGAATCAACTCCAAGAGACGTGATGTCATGATATCCTTGATGGATTTGAAAGAGGACTTAGTTTGTTGCCCAAGTTGGCACGCATCGCAAATGCGGTCCTTTTCAAATTTCAAATAAGGAATACCTTTCACCATTTCCTTATTATTTAATCTAGATAGATGGTTGATCGATTGCTAAGATTACACATTTATTATCATATTCTCATACTTATTATAAAATAAACTCTGCTTGCTCCTAATTATTGTTTAATTTATTTGTAGGCCCATTCCTAAAGGAGAGTGAAGAAATGAGCCCAAAAGGCCATCAAATTCTAAATTAAATCAGAATAAATTCGAAATTAGAAGATCAGGGCAGATCGAGGCAGATCAGAGGGGATGTAATCGGTTGAACATCGGTTAAAATGGATCTTTATAAATAAATCGGTTTAAAGCCAGAGTTTAAAGGTCGTTTTATCAAAATCAGAAGTTGCAACAGGAAATCCAGAATCAGATAAAGTTGAATCTTGAAACGTGGAGTTGTACCCCTTGGCTGTGGCCACCTGGCAACAGCCAGGCCGCGAATCTACGGTGAGAGCTACAGATTCGCGGCTCTTCACGCCTCTCCCCTCTGGGTTTTTGCCTATAAAAGGCAGGATTTTCACTGCGAATGGGGACGACCAAGCAGAGATAGTATTTAGTCCAGTTTTTTATTCTTTGTAGTGTAGGTTTTTGTTTTCTTTTTATGTAATTTAATTTTTTTGTAAGCTTAGGTTAGATTGAGATTCATGTAAGTAAGAGAGAGAGGCTTATGTTGAGAGTGACACCGATGTACCTCCTCCTGTCTTCCATCGTTTCTACAAGCAATAAAAGGTAACTTTTTTTTTATGTTTGTCTTTACTTTTGTTTCCTTCTTCTTCTTCTTTCTACTTTTCCACTTTTGGCTATGATGAGCATTCAAGTGATCTAAAAGCATCAGTATAACAATGTTTGCGTGAGTGCCAACAATATTTCATGATAATATTCTCCTCCTCAAGACTCCGTATCATTTTATTCTTATTCGTCTTGATGATGTAATGCGAATGGGGACTGAGCTCGATCTTATGTCTTATGCGTTGAACGCCTCCGAAGCAAGGTAGAACATGCAAGGGTTCCAGGTAAGTCAACAACCAAAGGAGGTAAGTATTTCTTTAATCTTTTCTTTCTTTTCTTTTATTTCTTTAGTTTAGATCAACAACACCCACTTCTTTTATCACTCTTTTCTATTTCTTTGTACATATCATTTCTAGTTTTTCCATCTTCTTAATCTACCATCTTCTTCCTAACTCACTTTAACCTAATATTTTTCTTTTTCTTTACAAGAACTAAAAGAAGAATTTTAACCATCCTTTGTATCTTAAAAGAAACTTACTAAAAAAGCTTCCATCGCTAGTCCCTCCTTGTGGATCACGACCCGCATAGCCACTTGCTATCGCGGTAGAGTTGAGCACTTGCACATCTCTATTTTAAAGTTCTGTTTGTGCAGGTAATAATTCAATCAATGGTCAAAGAAATATGGCCTAATCTCCTATGCCATAATCAAGAGTCATCATTGAAGGCATTCAAACAAGTAGCATTGCATTGCATATTAGACATATCAATCATGTATACATTGTTTTCATAAAATTTGAAAAATATACATGCATTAGTTTGTCTATCAATTACACTACAACCTAAGTCATCAAAAATCACATTAAAACCTTTATCACAAAGTTGACTAACACTCAAGAGATTATGCTTGAGGCCATCAACTAAAACAACATTTTCTATTATAGGAAATGTACTAAGTTTAATGTTACCTATACCGATGATTTTTCTTTTGGCGCCATCTGCAAAGGTGACGGTGCCACCTTCATGATATCTTGATAGGGTTGCAAAGTTGTTGATATCCCAAGTCATGTGCCTTGAGCAACCACTATCAAGTATCACCGCTCCCTATGTCTTTGAGCTTTGGAGTGTACCTACATCATATAACGAATTTGTTGACTTTGGTACCCAAATTTTCTTAGGTCCTTGAATGTTAGCATTACGAACCCAAACATGATTATGTGATGCATTTATTCTATCATAACAAAATTTAATCAAATAACCCTTTCGGCCTCAATATATGCATGCATAAACTTTACCATACATGAATGCATGATGAGTACATGGGGTATGGACACGTTTTGGGTGTTTATTATGATGTGAGTGTGAAGGTTGTGATTTATGAACATGGGTGTGTGTAGCATGTGATTGATTCTTTAGGATATGTTTCTTGGAAAACATAGCCTCTAGTCTAGATTTATCAAATTCACATCTCTTTAAACACCCAAAACGTGTTTTCTTTTTTAGCATGAAAATCTCATCTTTATCAACTAGTAGAAATTTATCTTTGCAAGAAATTTTATAAGCATCAAAATCCTTTTGAGTGAAAGTAAGAGTTGAAAATAATTCATCTTTTTCTTTTGTGAGAGTGAAAATATTGTGTTTAAGTGATTCATTTTCCTTTTTCATTTTTAAATATTTCTTTTTGAGAAAATCATAATTTTGAGATAGTTCTTCAAAAGCTTCTCCTAGTTCATTTATAGATAATTTACAATATTCAATAAATGTTTCGGGGGTTACCTTGCTTGTGCTTTCATTTGCCATGAAACACATGTGGGCGGTGTCGATTTCTTCATCAGATTCACTCTTCGAATCCCAAGTAACATTTAATGCTTTCTTCTTATATGGCTTCTTGGAGGTGGAGGGTTTGCCTTTGTTTTCTGGACACTCTGTAACTATGTGTCCCGGCTTATGGTAATTAAAGCAAATGATTTTCTTCTCTTCTTTACCTTGCCATTTTCTTCTATTTTGAAATTTAGCCTTGTTGTACATCCTCCGAACTTTCCTCACTAGAAGAGAAAGAACTTCATCATCCTCTTCTTCATCATCTTCGTCGGAGTAGGTGGAAAAGATTTTGAAAGCAATTGCTTTCTTCTTTGGAGGAGCCATCTCTTCTCTTGCTTTTCGTTCCATCTCATGGGTTTTGAGATTCCCAAGGAGACTGATGAGCTCCATTTCCTCCTTGTCGTTGAGCTCCTTCAAAGTTGTAGCTTTGACTTTCCAAGATGGAGGGAGTGCACGGATGATCTTCCTCACTTTTTGATCGTTGTCAATGTCGTCACCTAAAGAAGAAAGACCGTTAGTTATCTTTGTAAATTTTGTAACCATATCATCTATGGTTTCATTTTCTCATATGGAAATGTTTTCATATTGGGAACGAAGAAGGTCAATTTTGGCCCTCTTTACTTGTGAAGTTCTCTCATGAGTGACTAGAAGGTGAGTCCAAATCTCATATGCAGATTTGCAGTGAATGACTCTAGCAATATCATCGTCATTGAGAGCTTGAAGTAAGGCATAGTGTGCCCTAGCATTAGCATCAAACTCTTTCGTTGCAATGTCAGACCAAGTGTCCTCATCACCAAGGGGTGCGCTAAAAGGTTTAGTCACTGCTTTTGCAACCCGGCTCCTTAAGGATTGCAAAAACATGGTCATCTTAACCTTCCATATGGGAAAGTTAAGGCCATCAAACTTGGGTGTGGTGTTAATGCCTTCGGCCATCTTTACTAAAGTGTATGAGGATGAAATATGAAAAGATTGATTAGCAACATAGGATATCTCTAAAGATGTTAAGCCAAGAACCTAGAGACCAAAGCTCTGATACCAATTGAAAACACCTAAAGGGGAGGTGAATAGGTGTTAATGCTAATATAATGCTCTTTTTAAAACAAGTAAGTATGAATGATGCAAGTATCACTCAAAACAGGAAATTGAAGCCGAATTCCCCGTGAAGGGCTCTAGAACTTCTCCTCTTTGATTCCGCTAGATTATGAGTTGAGGTGCATAATTGCTTTCTTGTTGAAATGAGTAAAGACCAAAAATGCAAGTAAATGAAATGAGTGCAATAATGAAATACAAGCAAGTGGTATCACAAGTTAGGAATGTAAAGCAATAGAGAGCAAAAAGGAAACCAATTGCAAACACAAGTAATTTGTTTTGAGGTTTGAGCCACTACTCTACGTTCCCGCCTTCACCACTATGAAGGTTTTCCACTAAATCCACAAAGGAAATTTTCACATCGGAACCTTTACACCAAAGGGGATTACAAATGGTCTACAGAAGACCGGAGTATCCAACTCCAACAAATCTAGCCTCTACACAAGAGGGATCTCAACACAATAGAATACAAGTCACTTGGTGATCAAAAAACCACAAACTCTCTCTTACAACTTCTTATAGAGTGAGTATGATTTTTGGCTCAAGAAATAAAGTGAGAGAAAAATTTCAGTTGAAAAGGAGTTAAAGACTTGGAAACTAACTGAAAATTTTTGCAATTGAAAGAACTTTGAAAATGAAAGCAAGTAAACTTTTCTTCTCTTTTGAAAAACTTGAAACTTGGATATTTTTCTTATGAAAAACTAAAGACAAATGACCTCTATTTATAGGGAATGGATAAATACCATTCATAATAGATACTAGGTCATTAGGGGTGAGTTTAGCCACTAGGAACCAAGAAATAGCCGTTGGAATCATTAAAAAATGAAACAGATTCCAAAATATAGTCGTTGGGGCTTTCTGGACAGCTGCCGGTCGACCGATCGGTCGACCGGCCGGTCACTTGGCAAAAGAGCCGTTGGCTCCGGTCGATCGCCCGGACGACCGTCGGCTATAATAAAAACGAAATATTGAGCTGCCGGTCGACCGGGCCGACCGAACGGCAAAACCCGAGAGTTAGGGTCTTGCAGTCGGCTGACAGGTCGGTCGACCGCAGGGTCTGTCGGTCGACCGCCCTGTCGACCGGCAGACGTGCACTCCCAAGGCCATAAGGCCCGGTTGACCACCGATCTGGCCTGAAATAGTACCGATCAACCGGTCCAGTCGACCGTAAAGGCCTGAAACAGTTTGTAAAGAGGTTTTTGAAGTTTGAATAATTTTTGAACTATTTTTAAATGGTTAGAGGTTTAAGTAGCATTCTATAAAAGATGAAATACATGTTTTAAACTACATATAAAAATTTGAAATATTTTGAAGCTGTACATTAATCAAACATGCACCAAAACCAACTAACCAAAAACTTGTATTTTGAAAAGTGTATTTTTGAGTGTGTGTGTGTTTTCTTGAGCACAACTATCATATCCTTACTCTTTAACATATTAATTCTTACAATGATTTTAGGTGACTACAAGATCTTCAATTTTTCTTTTCCATATGCATCGTTGAATAACTTGAATTCTTGATCCCGAATTGAGTTAACTTGAGTCAATCACCACCTTCCTTTAGAGAAGAAAACATCTTGAATCGTTAGAACCTAAAAAAATAATCTTAAATACTTAAACATGATTAGTACAAATAACTATATATGTTTTGTAATCATCAAAACTCTAAAACTGGGTGATTGTACCCTTCGGCCAACAAATACCTTATTATTCAATGATTGAAATGTTACAAAAAAAGAGGAAAAAAGTTAATCTCTCTAAGCGAGAGACTTTATTTGCTCCTTGAGATCTTGGATGTCCCTCGACGGGTTTCTTCGACCTCAATCATTATTTTATTCCCCAGTTCTTCATCGATCAAGAGTTTTTTTGCAGTAGATTGAGCCTGAAGGGCTTCCAACCTAGAGGATTGGACACTGATCACTACACCTAACTCCTGGTGGCCTCAAGCTCCTCTATTCTCCTCCTTTCTTGTGCAAGTATATGTTCATTGTCTTGTATCAAGGCTTGCGCCTTAGTAATTGCTTCCTGAGCGTTTGATATGACCCACTCCGTGCATTTAGCATTGAGTTCTGGATTTTGAAGATGTTTTGATAAGCCATAGCCCTAGTTTCATCCAGATAACAGGCTTGCTCGGCTATCTCTTTTTTAGCTTCTGCATAAAGATGTTTATGTTTACCACAGAGGTTTCCCTACACCAATTGAGTAGCATCAATCACGTTGGCGCTCTCAAAGTTCCACAAGACTACTAAATAGGATCCCCGTTGCTTCACGCGCACCCAATACGCTTTGGCTCGATCGAAACCCCAACTTTCCCAGTGTTTTCAACATGGTTCTCGAGCAGTGACCGTACGACCTCGAAGAAGCTCTACCCAGAAAGCACATTTTAGTGCAATACTTCATCATAGAGAAGAACTGGTCAATCATGTAGTGATTAGACCTTCCAAGATGTCCATAGTTGGTGTTGGCCCAACTGGAGCACTTGTTGTCCCTGTCTCCACAACAATAATAGGAAGATGGAGGTGGTCCACTGGTGAAATCACCTAAAGGAGAGTGAATAGGTGATAATGCTAATCAATGCACAAGTTTAAAATGTTATGATGCAATGATCACCCGAAACAAGACTAGAAGCCGAATATCCCGTGAAGGGCTCTGAACTCCTTCCTCGTGATTCCTCTAGATAAGAGTTTGAGGTGCGCAATGCAATCTTGTTGTATGAATATTGATCGATAATATAGAAATGAATATAAAGCAAGTAAATAAGGCAAATAAATCAATCACAAACACTGAGATTTGTTTCGAGGTTCGAGCACCCAGCTCTACGTCCCCGCCTTCACCCAGAAGGATTTCCAATCACTATAACTTTCACAAAGAATTACAACCACAAGGGATTACCTATCCTCAATCACACTTCTCTAGTCCAGAGGTAGTGAAGCCACAAATACAAGAATATCTTGGTGATCAAAAGACCACAAACCCTCTTTTGAAAAACTTTTTCCTTTACAAAAACCCTAGAGAATAATGTGTAGGATTGAAGCTTAAGTTTTGTAAGTGAAAAAGAAAATGAAATTGAAGAGAGTTTTGAATCAAAAACTTCAGTAAAAAGAGAGAATTTTGAGCACAAAAACTGAGAGCAAAAACTTCTTTTGAAAGCCTTTAAACTTGATTTCTTTTACAAAGGATTGTTGTGATTACCTCAACCCTAATCATCCCTATTTATAGGATAAAAGTAGGGATTAAAGAGTAAACTATTATAATGAATAATTAGGAAAGATTAGACCCAAATTCAGCCCCCAAATTCGTTTAGAGAGAAAAAACACGTTTTAAAACGTGTTAAATAAACTAGCTGTTAGGGCTGAAATCAAGCTCACGGTTGACCGGTCGGTCGACCGGTTTTTTAAAAATTATAACTGTTGTCAGCCTACGGTCGACCGCTCGGTCGACCGTAACAAACAGAAACATGGGTGCTTTCAGTCCCCGAAGGTCGGTCGACCGATATGGGGTCCAATCGACCGCCCGGTCGACCGTGAAACGTGCACACATGCACGCACGCAAACGGTCAGAAGTGCGGTCGACCGTTCTGACTTGAAACAGAGCTGGTCGACTGTCCGGTCGACCGCAACAGGTCAAAAACAGTCCTTTTGAAGAAATGGTTTTGAAGATCTTTAAAGTTTTTCAAATTAACTTTGATCAAAATTTTGTACACTATATTAAATAGAGTTTATAAGTATTAAGATATGTTTATAAAACTATTTTATATAAAAGAGAAATATCTTTCAAAAATCGTGTGTAAAAACTTGTGTGTGGGGAAATATTGAGCTTCAACACTACACACTATCCTTTAACAAACTTAAAATAATAAAAACTGAAAAAGAAAGTCCCTGAGCCGAGTTCAACCAAGCTAGAGCCTTCTCTCCTATGAAAGCGTTCTCTTGCGCCATTTGCCATTTAGCATCAAAATTCCTTGTAATATCTTAGAAAGGCCATCATGACTAGTACAAACCTGAAACTCATTCTAAACAACTTATTAGTACCAAATAGCTTCTATGTGTTTTGTTATCATCAAAACTTTAAACAAATAGACAGTGTAACCTTTTCGGCCAACAATCTCCCTCTTTTTGATGATGACAAAACATATAGGGTATAACACAAGATATAATAAAAGAGAGGTAAAAACTCCCCCTCAAATTATGCTATATAACACAAGTATAAAACAATCTATTATGAGAAAATTTTTGAAACAAAAAAAATATACACAAACAAGTCATGTTATGAAACAACAAACCATACCACAAATCAAAACATAAATCAAAACATAAAGTACATATTTCTCCCCCTTTTTGTCATACATCAAAAAGGGACAAATTTGCAAGAAAACTTTCTTATTCAACAACACAAACATTAAGTTCACCACATATAAAAGAAAATCTATTATAATCAAGTGGTTTAGTGAAAATATCGGCAAGTTGCAAACCGGAAGAAACATAATCAATCTCAATATCACCTTTCTCAAAATGATCTCTAAGAAAGTGATATCTAATCTCAATGTGCTTGGTCTTACTATGTTGATTTGCATTCTTAGTCATATGAATAGTACTAGTATTATCACAAAATATTTTTATATGATCATAATGCAAATCATAATCAAGGAGAGTATGTTTCATCCAAAGGACTTGTGCACAACAAGCCCCGCCGCAACATACTCCGCCTCGGCGGTTGAGAGGGCTACCGAATTTTGTTCTTAGAAGACCATGAAACAAGACAATTACTAAGAAATTAACATGTTCCACTAGTACTCTTCCTATCCACTCTACAACTCGTATAGTCGGCATCTAAAAAACTCATCATTGAGAAATCTCCGGTTTTCGGATACCAAAGACCCATTCTAATAGTGCCCTTAATATAACGAATAATGCGTTTTACCGCAATTAAATGAGATTCTTTAGGACACGATTGGAATCTAGCACAAAGATACACAGTAAACATAATATCTGGCCTACTAGCCATTAAATACAACAAACTACCAATCATGCTTCTATACAATTTTATATCAACACACTTACCTTGGTCATCCTTATCAAGCTTGGTGGTGGTGGCCATGGGAGTGTTACAAATTTTTGAGTCTTCAATCCCAAATTTCTTGATGAGTTCCTTGGAGTACTTGGCTTGACATATAAATATCCCATCATGCATTTGCTTGATTTGGAGTCCAAGAAAATAATTCAATTCACCCATTAATGACATCTCAAATTCACGATGCATGCATTGTTCAAACTCCTTGCAAAGTAACTCATTAGTAGAACCAAAGATTATATCATCAACATATATTTGAACTATAAGAATGTCACTATCAACATATTTAGTAAATAATGTGGTGTCTACTTTGCCTTTAACAAAATCATTTGAAAGAAGAAAACTAGAAAGCCTTTCATACTAAGCTCTTGGAGCTTGTTTTAAATAATACAATGCTTTATCAAGTTTGAAAATAAAATTTAGATGTTCATGATCCACAAAACCGGGTGGTTGTTCAACATAAACTTCCTCATTAATAAAATCATTTAAAAATGCACTTTTTACATCCATTTGAAAAAGCTTAAAATTTTTAAAAGATGCATAAGCTAGTGTGATCTGTATGGTTTCAAGCCGTGCTACGGGTGCAAAGGTCTCCTCAAAGTCGATTCTTTCAACTTGAGTGTAACCTTGGGCCACTAACCTAGCCTTATTCCTAATAACATTTTCTGACTCATCCAACTTGTTCCTAAAAATTCACTTAGTACCAATTATTGGTCTAACGTGGGGTCTAGGAATAAGGTGCCAAACTTGGTTGCGCTCAAATTGATTGAGCTCTTCTTGCATAGCTAGCAACCAATATGAGTCACCCTCGGCTTCGAGGATGTTTTTGGGTTCAAAAATGAGATAAGAATGCAAAATTATCACACAATTTATGGAGTTTGGATTGAGTAGTTACCCCCTTTGATACATCATCTATGATGAGATCTTTGGGATGATTTTTAGCGTATCTCTAATCTTTAGGAAGTGGTTGAGAGTTTTCCACTTTATCCTTTTGAACTTCACCAATGGGTTCTTGCTTGTCTTCTTAGATGGGTGAGTCCTTCAAGGACATCTTCTCCATGTTTTCACCTAATGCGTCAATCTCTACAACATTCGGAACAATAGCATTAGATTCTTCAAATTTAACTTGCATAGTTTCTTCAATAGTATGAGATGATTTATTGAATACTCTATAAGCTTTGCTAGTACTAGAAATCCAACAAAGATTGCTTCATAAGCCTTAGCATCAAATTTACCTAAATTATCTTTAGTATTCAAAACAAAACACTTGCATCCAAAAACTTTAAAGTATGAAACATTTGGTTTTCTTAAATGATAAATTTCAAAAGAGATTTTGAAAGTATTTTTACACAAATAAATACGGTTTGCTATGTAGCATGTGGTGTTTACGGCCACGGCCCATAAATATTGAGGGAGCCCATATTCACTTATTATAGTCCTAGCCATTTCTTGAAGAGTTCTATTCTTCCTTTCAACTACTCTATTTTGTTGTGGAGTCTTAGGACATGACATTTCATGCTTAATTCCCTTTTCATCACAATAAGTCATGAAGAGTTGGTTAACAAACTCACCACCTCTATCACTTCTTATCCGTAAAGTCAAAAATCCTTTTTCTTTTTTTAACCCTCTTTCGAAAAATCTTAAAATTCGAAAAAGTTTGATCTTTATGCTCCAAAAAGAAAACCCAAGTGAAACGAGAAAAATCATCGACTAAAACAAAAACATATCTATTTCCATTTAAGCTTTTAGTTTTAGTTGGTCCAAAAAGATCTATGTGAATCAATTCTAATGGCCTAGTTGATATGATATTCTTGATTGGTTTGAAAGAAGACTTGGTTTGTTTCCCAAGTTGGCACGCACCACAAATGCGGTCTTTTTCAAATTTCAAACAAGGAATACCCATCACCAATTCCTTAGAATTAATTCTAGAAAGGTGATCAAAAGATGCATGTCCTAATCTTCTATGCCATAACCATGAAATCTCATCAAAAGCATTCAAATATTTAGTAGAACAATTCAAATTAAGCATGTCAATAATATAGACATTATTTTCACGAAATCCGGTAAGAATACAATCATTGGTTTTATAATTAAAAATTTTGCAAGAATATTCATCAAACACAACTTTGAGACCACGATCACATAGTTGACTTATGCTAAACAAGTTATGTTTAAGCCCATCAACAAGAACAACATTTTCTATTAAAGGAGATGCACCAATCTTAATGTTACCTATACGGATGATGGTGCCCTTGGAGTCATCTCCAAAGGTGACGGTACCACTTTCATCGTATCTTGATAGAGTTGTGAAATTGTTGATGTCCCACGTCATATGCCTTGAACAACCACTATCAAGGTACCACCGCTCCATACGTCTTGGAGCCTTGGTGTGTACCTACATCAAATAATTTAGGACTTGATTTTGGTACCCATATTTTCTTGGGTCTTAGAGAGTTAGTGTTTCGAACCCACACAAGATTATTTGTCCTATTTATATGATCATAGCAAAATTTAGCCAAATGGCCATTCCGACCACAATAAGTACATTTATAAATTCTACCATATTTAAAAGCATAATGAGCATGTGGCTTACGAACATGTGAATTATGAGCATGAGTAGTTTTAACATGAGTGACATGTGAAGTGTTGGCATGATGAGCATGTGAATTTTTGTCATGAGTTGATGCATAAGCTAGTGTGATCTGTATGGCTTCAAGCCGTGCTACGGGTGCAAAGGTCTCCTCAAAGTCGATTCTTTCAACTTGAGTGTAACCTTGGGCCACTAACCTAGCCTTATTCCTAATAACATTTTCTGACTCATCCAACTTGATCCTAAAAATTCACTTAGTACCAATTATTGGTCTAATGTGGGGTCTAGGAATAAGGTGCCAAACTTGGTTGCGCTCAAATTGATTGAGCTCTTCTTGCATAGCTAGCAACCAATATGAGTCACCCTCGGCTTCGAGGATGTTTTTGGGTTCAAAAATGAGATAAGAATGAAAATTATCACACAATTTATGGAGTTTGGAGTGAGTAGTTACCCCCTTTGATACATCATCTATGATGAGATCTTTGGGATGATTTTTAGCATATCTCTAATCTTTAGGAAGTGGTTGAGAGTTTTCCACTTTATCCTTTTGAACTTCACCAATGGGTTCTAACTTGTCTTCTTAGATGGGTGAGTCCTTCAAGGACATCTTCTCCATGTTTTCACCTAATGCGTCAATCTCTACAACATTCGGAACAATAGCATTAGATTCTTCAAATTTAACATGCATAGTTTCTTCAATAGTATGAGATGATTTATTGAACACTCTATAAGCTTTACTAGTACTAGAAATCCAACAAAGATTGCTTCATAAGCCTTAGCATCAAATTTACCTAAATTATCTTTAGTATTCAAAACAAAACACTTGCATCCAAAAACTTTAAAGTATGAAACATTTGGTTTTCTTAAATGATAAATTTCAAAAGAGATTTTGAAAGTATTTTTAAACAAATAAATACGATTTGCTATGTAGCATGCGGTGTTTACGGCCACGGCCCATAAATATTGAGGGAGCCCATATTCACTTATTATAGTCCTAGCCATTTCTTGAAGAGTTCTATTCTTCCTTTCAACTACTCCATTTTTTTGTGGAGTCTTAGGACATGACATTTCATGCTTAATTCCCTTTTCATCACAATAAGTCTTGAAGAGTTGGTTAACAAACTCACCACCTCTATCACTTCTTATCTGTAAAGTCAAAAATCCTTTTTCTTTTTTAACCCTCTTTTGAAAAATCTTAAAATTCGAAAAAGTTTGATCTTTATGCTCCAAAAAGAAAACCCAAGTGAAACGAGAAAAATCATCGACTAAAACAAAAACATATCTATTTCCATTTAAGCTTTTAGTTTTAGTTGGTCCAAAAAGATCCATGTGAATCAATTCTAATGTCCTAGTTGATATGATATTCTTGATTGGTTTGAAAGAAGACTTAGTTTGTTTCCCAAGTTGGCACGCACCACAAATGCGGTCTTTTTCAAACTTCAAATAAGGAATACCCATCACCAATTCCTTAGAATTAATTCTAGCAAGGTGATCAAAAGATGCATGTCCTAATCTTCTATGCCATAACCATGAAATCTCATCAAAAGCATTCAAATATTTAGTAGAACAATTCAAATTAAGCATGTCAATAATATAGACATTATTTTCACGAAATCCGGTAAGAATACAATCATTGGTTTTACAATTAAAAATTTTGCAAGAATATTCATCAAACACAACTTTGAGACCACGATCACATAGTTGACTTATGCTAAGCAAGTTATGTTTAAGCCCATCAACAAGAACAACATTTTCTATTAAAGGAGATGCACCAATCTTAATGTCACCTATACGGATGATGGTGCCCTTGGAGTCATCTCCAAAGGTGACGGTACCACTTTCATCGTATCTTGATAGGGTTGTGAAATTGTTGATATCCCACGTCATATGTCTTGAACAACCACTATCAAGGTACCACCGCTCCTTACGTCTTGGAGCCTTGGTGTGTACCTACATCAAATAATTTAGGACTTGATTTTGGTACCCATATTTTTTTGGGTCTTAGAGAGTTAGTGTTTCGAACCCACACAAGATTATTTGTCCTATTTATATGATCATAGCAAAATTTAGCCAAATGGCCATTCCGACCACAATAAGTACATTTATAAATTCTACCATATTTAAAAGCATAATGAGCATGTGGCTTACGAACATGTGAATTATGAGCATGAGTAGTTTTAACATGAGTGACATGTGAAGTGTTGGCATGATGAGCATGTGAATTTTTGTCATGAGTTGTTTTATCATTTTTAGCATGTGGAGTGTGCATATGCTTCTTTGAAAATATTTCTTCTAATTTATTAGTGTTAAAAGCACATTCTTTTAAAACATTTTCAAAATTATTGATTTTAGTTTTTAACATGGATAATTCATTTTCATCAATTTTTGGATATTTAGTTTTACAAGCAATTCTATACTCATCAAAATCTTTTTGCGTTGAAATAAGATTAGAAGATAGTTCATCCTTTTCTTTGAAGAAATAGCAAGTTGATTTTTAAGCATTTCAATTTCCTTTTTCAATTTTGAGCACTCTCCCTTTTTATCATCAAAACTTTCTGAAAGTTTAACGAAAGCATGTAATAACATGTCTTTACTTATTTCACTTTCATCATCAAGTGGTTGAGTGGTTACCTTAGGTGTGTTTGCCATGAAACACACGTTTGCCGTGTCGACTTCATCTTCAGATTCACTTTCCGAATCCCAAGTTGCTTTGTATACCTTCTTTTCAACCAGCCTCTTTTGTTTCAAGGAGGAGGTTATCTTTTTCTTGAAATCTGGACAATCGGCCATGATGTGTCTGGGTTTCCAACAGTTGTAGCATATAATCCTTTTCTCCTCCTTCCCTTTGAAAAACACCTAGAGGGGGGGGGTGAATAGGTGTGAATGCTAATCTAATGATCTTTTTAAACTTTTAATTAAATGAGTGATGCAACGATCTCTCAAAACACGACTAAGAGCCGAATACCCCTTGCGAGGTTCTGAACTCCTTCCTCCCAATTCCCCTAGATATGGGTTAGAGGTGCGCAATGCAATCGTGTTGTATTGAGGTGTGATCGATCAATGCCAAGTATGATGATGAGAAATGAGATGCACACAATGTAACACAATAAGTATAGCAAGTAAAGTAAACAAGACAAGATTGCACAAGTAGAGGGTTAGTTCTCAAGCAAATAATTCAAGACAATATAAAGCAAGAGAAATTGAAAGCAAGAATAACGCAAAGGCAATCGCAAACAAGATGATTTGTTTCGAGGTTCGAGCACACTTGCTCTAGTCCCCGCCTTCACCTCCGTGAAGGGTTTCCACTATCCACCGAGGATGCCTTTACAATTGGTCTACCGAAGACCGAGCACCGAGCTCCACCGAATACAAAGGACCTCTACCGAAGAGGTTGCTCCACAAGAAGGAATTACAAGAACAAAGTGATCACAACTTGATCACTACACTTTTTCTCAATCTTTTACAAACACTCTCACTTCAATTTACAACTTCACTATAGAATGAGTATAGGATTTTTGGCTCTATGAAGTGTGGTGAGAAAACTTCAGTTGTAGAGTGATATAGAGAATCAAACACAACTGAAAAACAATCTTGAAAGAGTGGGAATTGAAAGCTTCAAACTATTTTTCTTTTCTCTTTTGAAAACAACAAAACTTGAGTAATTTTCTAAGTGGTATGAAGGAGAGACTTCTCCTCTATTTATAGGGTTGAAAATAAGTTAAAAACATTTTCTTTTCACCTAATTCAACCTGCAAAAGCACCCCAACAACTCTCCAAAAGTCTGTTAAAACAGAAAAAGAAAACAGATTTTCAGAAAATCCCAAAGAGGAAAGAGCCGTTGCTATTTTGCAGGCTTGGCGGTCGACCGGTCCGGTCGACCGCCAGGCCAGCTGGAAGTAGCCGTTGGCTCCCGGTCGACCGGTCCGGTCGACCGACCCAAAAGGAGGAAACACAGTTTCCTTCTTCCGGTCGACCGGTCCGGTCGACCGAAAATTCCCGAGAGCAGAATGCTCTCTGTCGGTCGACCGGTCCGGTCGACCGACGGACATGCACAAACAGTGCATGTCCAGGCACAGCGCCGGTCGACCGGGCCGGTCGACCGATGTTGCCTGACACTGAAAAACAGGGCTGTTTTGAGTTAGAAAAATTTTGATAAATATTTTAAAAATACATATAGCTAAGTATTATGCAGAAAATAGTTTATACACATGTTTTAAACAAGTTTTTCAGGATATAAAGCTTTGGTACATGTATATATAAACTAAGGCATAAAACTTAGAAACAACCATTTTCAAAAACTATTTTCAAAACATAGGAAATACATGAAACAAGTGTGTGTGCAAATCCTAGAGCCAAATTTCCTATATTTCAAACTTTAACATTCTAAACTTACAAACTTCTAAAGGACTTCAAAGCTATTCTTCAAGGTGGGCTATCTTTACTTGATCTTCAATATTGCAACTTGAGCCCAAATTGAATTGTCTTGAGTCCAAAAGCCTTGTATTTGAGTGAGAGTACTTCTAGTATGATAATAAACCTGAAACACACTTAAACAACAATTGTTATTAGTACAAATAACTAATATGTTTTGTAATCATCAAAAATACACTAAACAAGGGTGATTGTAACCCTTGGGCCAACAATCTCCCCCTTTTTGATGATGACAAAACATATAGGTTATTGAAACAAATAAAGGAGGAAAAGCTTGGAAAGCTCCCCCTCAAATAATGCTATGTATTTATCATGAATATGAAAAGCTATGTAAGCATACATAAAGCATTTAACAAACACAATAGTTTATGTCCAAAACTCAAATAAACACAAACTTTCTTTTTCTTCATGAAATGAAACTCAAATAGTATCAAACTTAGAAAGTTTAAACTTAAACACTTATTTTCCAAATATCAACAAACTTATTCTCCCCCTTTTTGTCATACATCAAAAAGGGTTAAAAACAAAATTTTAATTTTAAGAATCTATAATACAAACATTCAACTCACCACAAATAAATGAAAATCTAGCATAATCTAGAGGTTTAGTAAAAATATCGGCAAGTTGAAAATCGGTAGAAACATATTCAATAACAATATCACCTTTCTCATAATGATCTCTAAGAAAGTGATACCTAATGTCAATGTGTTTGGTTTTACTATGTTGATTTGCATTCTTTGTCATGTGAATAGTACTAGTATTATCACAAAATATTTTAACATGATCAAAGTGTAAATCATAGTCAAGGAGAGTATGTTTCATCCAAAGAACTTGTGCACAACAAGCTCCGGCCGCAACATACTCCGCCTCGGCGGTTGATAGGGCTACCGAATTTTGCTTTTTGGAAGACCAAGATACAAGACAATTACCTAAGAATTGACATGTTCCACTTGTGCTCTTCCTATCTACCCTACAACCCGCATAGTCGGCATCCGAAAAACTCTTCATTTCAAATAATCCGGTTTTAGGATACCATAAACCCATTTCAATAGTGCCCTTAAGGTATCTAATTATGCGTTTAACCGCAATTATGTGAGACTCTTTAGGACAAGATTGAAAACGTGCACAAAGACAAACGGAAAACATAATATCCGGCCTACTAGCCGTTAAATAAAGCAAGCTACCAATCATGCTTCTATAAAGTTTAATGTCTACACTTTTACCTTGTTCATCCTTGTCAAGCTTTGTAGTTGTTGCCATGGGAGTTTTGCTTACTCTTGATCCTTCAAGCCCAAACCTTTTGATTAGTTCCTTTGTGTACTTGGCTTGATTGATGAAGATCCCATCCTTCCTTTGCTTGATTTGGAGTCCAAGGAAATAGTTGAGCTCCCCCATCATAGACATTTCAAATTCATCCTTCATGCATGACTCAAAAGCTTTGCAAAGAGATTCATTAGTAGAACCAAAAATAATATCATCTACATAAATTTGCACAATAAGAATGTCATTTTCTACATGTTTTGTAAACAAGGTTGTATCAATTTTACCTTTCTTAAAATCATTTGAAATCAAAAATGAGGAAAGTCTTTCATACCAAGCCCTAGGGGCTTGTTTTAAACCATAAAGAGCTTTTTCTAATTTAAAAACAAAATCCGGATGTGTAGGATCAACAAACCCGGGGAGTTGTTCAACATACACCTCCTCTTCAATAAATCCATTTAGAAAAGCACTTTTAACATCCATTTGAAATAATTTGAAATCTTTATATGAGGCAAATGCTAATGTCATCCGTATGGCTTCAAGCCGTGCTACGGGTGCAAAGGTTTCTTCAAAATCGATCCCTTCGATTTGAGTGTAACCTTGGGCAACTAACCTAGCCTTGTTTCTAACTACATTACCCGATTCATCCAACTTATTCTTAAAGATCCACTTAGTACCAATTGTTGGTCTATCGTGGGGCCTAGGAACAAGGTGCCAAACTTGGTTGCGCTCAAATTGATTGAGTTCCTCTTGCATGGCTAGCAACCAATATGAATCGGCCTCGGCTTCGAGCACATTTTTGGGTTCTATGTGTGAAATAAATGCAAAGTGGCCACAATAATCTTGAATTTTAGAGCGAGTAGTTACCCCTTTTGATACTTCACCTATGACGAGGTCCTTGGGATGATGTGGATTGTATCTCCAATCCTTTGGTAGTGGTTGAGTAGGCTCCATCTCATGTGTTTGATTTTCATTCCCTTGTGCCTCTTCCACTTTAGCATTGCTTCCTTCATCATCCTTTGGTTTGTCTCCCATAGTAGAAGCATCCTCCAAGGTCACTTTCTCCATGCCTTCATCCAATGCATCTATCTCTACAACATTCTTAACAAACTTGTTAGATTCCTCAAACTTAACATGAATAGACTCTTCAATAGTGAAAGATGATCTAATGAAAACTCTATAAGCCTTACTAGTATTTGAGTAACCTACAAAAATAGCCTCATAAGATTTAGGATCAAATTTTCCCAAATTATCTTTTGTATTTAAAACAAAACATTTGCATCCAAAAACTTTAAAATAGGAAACATTAGGTTTTCTAGAAAAATACATTTCAAAAGAAGTTTTAGTAGTATTTTTACACAAGAAAACACGATTAGATATGTAGCATGATGTATTTACGGCCTCGGCCCACAAATAATGTGGTAGACCATATTCACTTAGCATTGTCCTAGCCATCTCTTGTAATGTTCTATTTTTCCGTTCAACTACTCCATTTTGTTGTGGAGTTCTAGGACAAGAAAGTTCATGCTTTATTCCATGTTCATCACAAAAAGTGATAAAGGGTTGGTTAATGAATTCACCTCCTCTATCACTTCTTATTCTCAAAATCGAAACATCTTTTTCTTTTTCAACTCTTTTCTTAAAATTTGGAAATAAGAAAAATGCTTGGCTTTTATGTTCAAGAAAGAAAACCCAAGTGAATCTTGAAAAATCATCAACCAAAACATAAGTAAATCTATTCCCACTTAGACTTTTGGTTTGTGTAGGGCCAAATAGATCCATATGGATTAACTCCAAGGGACGTGATGTCATGATATCCTTAATTGACTTGAAAGAAGACTTAGTTTGTTTCCCAAATTGACATGCGTCACAAACTCGGTCCTTTTCAAAATTCAAACAAGGAATACCTTTCACCATTTCCTTTGTGTTTAACCTAGAAATGTGATCAAAAGAAATATGCCCTAATCTCCTATGCCACAACCAAGAGTCATCATCGAGGGCTTTCAAACAAGTAATATTACAAGACATATTTAACATATCAATCATATAAACATTACTTTCACGAAAACCGGAAAATACACAAACATTAGAAATTCTATCAATAACTTTACAAGCAACATTATCAAAAACAACATCAAAACCTTTATCACAAAGTTGACTAACACTCAAGAGATTATGCTTGAGGCCATCAACCAAAACTACATTTTCAATTAAAGGAGAGGTGCCAAGTTTTACATTACCAATACCGATGATTTTACCCTTGGCGTCATCTCCGAAGGTGACGGTGCCACCTTCATGATATCTTGATAGGGTTGCAAAGTTGTTGATGTCCCAAGTCATGTGCCTTGAGCAACCACTATCAAGATACCACAAACCTCTACGTCGTTGGGCTTTGGAAAGTACCTACATCATTTAAAACAATTGTTGACTTTGGTACCCAAACTTTCTTGGGTCCTTGAAAGTTAGTGTTACGAACCCAAACATTATGATGTGATGCACTTAGTCTATCATAACAAAAATTAGCTAAGTGTCCTTTCCGCCCACAATGTGAACATGAGTACACTTTTCTATATATGAAAGCATGATGTGTAGTGTGAGCATGTTTTGGGGTTTTGCCATGTTGTTTAGGTTGTGTAGCATGAATATGAACATGAGCATGAGCATTTTTCTTTGGGGCTTGTTTCTTAGGAAACATAGCCTCAATTTTCTTCTTGTTAAACTCACAATCTTTCAAAACAACACTTAATGAATCTAGTCTTTCCTTAAGCATAGAAACTTCATTTGAGTCAATTAGTGGGGCCTTACCTTTGCAAGAGATCTTATATTTTTCAAAATCATTTTTGGTAGTGGCCAAAGTGGAAACCAACTCATCCTTTTCTTTTGTAAGAGTAAAAACTTGAAGACTTAAAGATTCATTTTCCTTTTTCATTTTAATATACTTTTTCTTTAAGAAATCATAGTTTTGTGACAACTCAACAAAAGCCTCTTCTAACACATCCATAGAAAGTTCATTATCATGAGAAGGGGAAGAGGTTACCTTGCTTGTGCCTTCATTAGCCATGAAGCACATGTTGGCGGTGTCTATTTCTTCCTCGGATTCGGTCTCCGAATCCCAAGTTGCCTTCATAGCCTTCTTCTTGTAAGGCTTCTTTGATGTGGAAGGCTTTGCCTTTTCCGGACACTCCGCCACAATGTGTCCCGGTTTTTGGCAATTGAAGCATATGATCTTTCTTTCTTCTTTGCCTCCTTGCCATCTCCTTCTACCTTGGTACTTCGCCTTGTTGTACATCCTCCGGACATTCTTAACAAGGAGTGAGAGCTCCTCATCATCTTCTTCTTCATCATCTTCATCGGAGTGTGTAGCTTGACTCTTGAAGGCGATGGTCTTCTTCTTGGTAGGAGCCATGTCCTCCCTTGCTTTCCTTTCCATCTCATGGGTTTTGAGGTTCCCAATGAGACCTATGAGCTCCATCTCTTCATTGTCATTGAGTTCCTTCAAGGTTGTAGCTTTAACTTCCCATGAAGGAGGAAGAGCCCGGATGATCTTCCTTACTCTTTGATCATTGTTGATATCTTCACCTAAAGAAGAGAGTCCATTAGTAATCTTGGTAAATCTTGTAACCATATCATCTATGGTTTCATTGTCTTGCATGCTAAAAGTTTCATATTGAGACCGAAGAAGGTCAATCTTAGCCTTCTTTACTTGTGAGGTCCCCTCATGAGTGACTATCAAGTGTGACCAAATTTCAAATGCGGATTTGCAATGTATAACCCTAGCTATGTCATCATCATTTAGGGCTTGAAGAAGTGCATAGTGGGCTTTGGCATTGGCATCGAATTCCTTAGTCTCTATTTCGGACCAAGTGGATTCGTCACCGGGGGGTACACTAAAGGACTTAGTCACGGCCTTTGCAACTCGGCTACCTAGAGATTGCAAAAACACGGTCATCTTAACTTTCCATATGGGAAAGTTAAGTCCATCAAACTTAGGAGGGGTTTTAATTCCATCGGCCATTTTTACTATATGAATGTGAATGAAATGATTAGCAAATTAGGATCTTCTCTAAGGTGGTTAAACCAAATCCTAGAGTCCAAGCTCTGATACCAATTGAAAAACACCTAGAGGGGGGGTGAATAGGTGTGAATGCTAATCTAATGATCTTTTTAAACTTTTAATTAAATGAGTGATGCAACGATCTCTCAAAACACGACTAAGAGCCGAATACCCCTTGCGAGGTTCTGAACTCCTTCCTCCCAATTCCCCTAGATATGGGTTAGAGATGCGCAATGCAATCGTGTTGTATTGAGGTGTGATCAATCAATGCCAAGTATGATGATGAGAAATGAGATGCACACAATGTAACACAACAAGTATAGCAAGTAAAGTAAACAAGACAAGATTGCACAAGTAGAGGGTTAGTTCTCAAGCAAATAATTCAAGACAATATAAAGCAAGAGAAATTGAAAGTAAGAATAACGCAAAGGCAATCGCAAACAAGATGATTTGTTTCGAGGTTCGAGCACACTTGCTCTAGTCCCCGCCTTCACCTCCGTGAAGGGTTTCCACTATCCACCGAGGATGCCTTTACAATTGGTCTACCGAAGACCGAGCACCGAGCTCCACCGAATACAAAGGACCTCTACCGAAGAGGTTGCTCCACAAGAAGGAATTACAAGAACAAAGTGATCACAACTTGATCACTACACTTTTTCTCAATCTTTTACAAACACTCTCACTTCAATTTACAACTTCACTATAGAATGAGTATAGGATTTTTGGCTCTATGAAGTGTGGTGAGAAAACTTCAGTTGTAGAGTGATATAGAGAATCAAACACAACTGAAAAACAATCTTGAAAGAGTGGGAATTGAAAGCTTCAAACTATTTTTCTTTTCTCTTTTGAAAACAACAAAACTTGAGTAATTTTTCTAAGTGGTATGAAGGAGAGACTTCTCCTCTATTTATAGGGTTGAAAATAAGTTAAAAACATTTTCTTTTCACCTAATTCAACCTGCAAAAGCACCCCAACAACTCTCCAAAAGTCTGTTAAAACAGAAAAAGAAAACAGATTTTCAGAAAATCCCAAAGAGGAAAGAGCCGTTGCTATTTTGCAGGCTTGGCGGTCGACCGGTCCGGTCGACCGCCAGGCCAGCTGGAAGTAGCCGTTGGCTCCCGGTCGACCGGTCCGGTCGACCGACCCAAAAGGAGGAAACACAGTTTCCTTCTTCCGGTCGACCGGTCCGGTCGACCGAAAATTCCCGAGAGCAGAATGCTCTCTGTCGGTCGACCGGTCCGGTCGACCGACGGACATGCACAAACAGTGCATGTCCAGGCACAGCGCCGGTCGACCGGGCCGGTCGACCGATGTTGCCTGACACTGAAAAACAGGGCTGTTTTGAGTTAGAAAAATTTTGATAAATATTTTAAAAATACATATAGCTAAGTATTATGCAGAAAATAGTTTATACACATGTTTTAAACAAGTTTTTCAGGATATAAAGCTTTGGTACATGTATATATAAACTAAGGCATAAAACTTAGAAACAACCATTTTCAAAAACTATTTCAAAACATAGGAAATACATGAAACAAGTGTGTGTGCAAATCCTAGAGCCAAATTTCCTATATTTCAAACTTTAACATTCTAAACTTACAAACTTCTAAAGGACTTCAAAGCTATTCTTCAAGGTGGGCTATCTTTACTTGATCTTCAATATTGCAACTTGAGCCCAAATTGAATTGTCTTGAGTCCAAAAGCCTTGTATTTGAGTGAGAGTACTTCTAGTATGATAATAAACCTGAAACACACTTAAACAACAATTGTTATTAGTACAAATAACTAATATGTTTTGTAATCATCAAAAATACACTAAACAAGGGTGATTGTAACCCTTGGGCCAACACCCTTCCCATCGTCTTCATAGTTGAGCTTATTCTTGCGGTATATTCTCTTACATTTCTTACAAAGAGAGATAGCTCTTCATCATCGTATTTGGAGGAGGAAGACTTGAAAGCTATTGACTTTTTCTTTTGAGGTACCGCATCTTCTCTAGCCTTCTTCTCCATCTCATGAGTCTTAAGGTTTCCGATATGACTTATGAGTTTCATCTCATCTTTGTCATTCAACTCCTTTAAGGTGGTAGCTTTGATTTCCTATGATGAAGAAAGAGCACGAATCACCTTACGCACCTTTTAGTCGTTGCTTATTTCATCACCTAGAGAAGAAAGAGCATTAGTAATCTTAGTAACTTGGTAATCATATCATCAATAGATTCATCTTCTAGCATTCTAAAACTTTCATATTGGGAACGCAAGAGATTTATTTTAGCTCTCTTGACTTGTGATGTTCCCTCATGAGTGACCAACAAGTGTTGTCAAATCTCATAGGCGGATTTGCAATGATAACTTATGTTAGATCATCCTCATTCAAATCTAAAAGTAGGGCATTTTGAGCCTTTGAATTAGTAACAAATTCCTTGAAGGTGAGTTCAGACCAATTGTCCTCACTTTCGGGTCTACTATAAGGCTTGGTCAAGGACTTAGCAACTAGAGTACCTAGAGATTGTAGAAAAATAGTCATCCTAACTTCCATATGGGAAAGTTGAGTCCATCAAATTTAGGAGGGGTGTTAATGTTATCGGCCATCTTTACTAGTGTATGAATGAAGATATTAAAATAGTGATTATCAAATTTTAAGATCTCTCTAAGGATGTGAAGCCAAAAACTAGAGTCCTATCTCTGATACCAATTGAAATCACCTAGAGGGGGTGAATAGGTGATAATGCTAATCAATGCACAAGTTTAAAATGTTATGATGCAACGATCACCCGAAACAAGACTAGAAGCCGAATACCCCGTGAAGAGCTCTGAACTCCTTCCTCGTGATTCCTCTAGAAAAGAGTTTGAGATGCGCAATGCAATCTTGTTGTATGAGTATTGATCGACAACATAGCAATGAATATAAAGCAAGTAAATAAGGCAAATAAACTAATCGCAAACACTGAGATTTGTTTCGAGGTTCGAGCACCCAGCTCTACGTCCCGACCTTCACCCAGAAGGATTTCCAACCACTATAGCTTTCACAAAGAATTACAACCACAAGGGAGTACCCAACTCCTCAATCAGACTCCTCTAGTCCAGAGGTAGTAGAGCCACAAATACAAGAATATCTTGGTGATCAAAAGACCACAAACCCTCTTTTGAAAAACTTTTTCCCTTACAAAAACCCTAGAGAATAATGTGTACGCTTGAAGCTCAAGTTTTGTAAGTGAAAAAGAAAATGAAATTGAAGAGAGTTTTGAACCAAAAACTTTAGTAAAAAGAGAGAATTTTGAGCACAAAAACTGAGAGCAAAAACTTCTTTTGAAAGCCTTTAAACTTGATTTCTTTTGCAAAGGATTGTTGTGATCACCTCAACCCTAATCATCCCTATTTATAGGACAAAGATAGAGATTAAAGAGTAAACTATTATAATGAATAATTAGGAAAGATTAGACCCAAATCCAGCCCCCAAATTCGTTTAGAGAGAAAAATCATGTTTTAAAATGTGTTAAACAAACTAGCCGTTAGGGCTGAAATCAAGCTCACGGTCGACCGGCCGGTCGACCGGTTTTTCAAAAATTATAACCGTTGCCAGCCCACGGTCGACCGCTCGATCGACCGAAACAAACAGAAACATGGGTGCTTTCAGTCGGCTGACAGATATGTGGTCCAGTCTGTACGCACGCGGAGAGGGTACGAGCTCGAAGTAAGATTTCCTTGAATCAAATTGAAAAATTACAACGGACTAGTATTCCGGTTACAAGGGAGGGAGGATATTGAGTCTTGAATCCTCCCTTTGTTTAAGGCTGGGTTCTTCAAGTGGCGATGGAGAGTGAATCTTGTTCTCCGTTGACCGGGTGACCGTCTAGACCTTCGGGGATCTTCTCTTCGACTGGTAGAAGGAGTAGCACAGCTCTGTCTACCAAAACTCTCAAAGAGAAGGTAGGCAAAGAGCAACTTGTACGCAGCAAGCTTGCTGAAGAGTTGAGCTCTCTCTTGCTTCTCTCTCTGTCTGCCTGTGTGTAGTCTGTTGTCTATCTCCTGTTTCTTGTGTCGTCCCCTCTCTCATAGCGGCGGGGCTATTTATATAGGGGTTTCAGGGGTGAACGTGCCCCCTAAAAATGCTCCACAATGAGGGGCTAACTTCCCCGCTATGTGGGCGGTGATTGGCCCCATAACCAGGGCGGTTATAACCGAGACGTGGGCCTTGGTGTTGAGACGCGGGTGTCGAGCCCACGCGCCTTGATGTTGAGACGCGGGTGTCGAGCCCACGCGCCTTGATGTTGAGACGCGGGTGTCGAGCCCACGCGCCTTGAGGCTGAGATGCGGGTGTCGAGCCCACGCGCCTTGAGGCTGAGACGCGGGTGTTGAGCCCACACGGATGGCCATCATTAGTCCTGCGTCTGAGCCTGAAACTCTGCCTTTTTTAATGGCTTGTCTTTTAATGATTTTTAGACAGCCTACAGAACCCCCTCCAAAGTTTTCGATATTCCGCAGTTAACTGGGACGGATTTTGAAATACTTTGGACTCTAGCTGAGCTTACCCTTATGACTGGACTGTTAATGCTCCGGGTTTGATCTTATCTGGAGTATGGTCTTCGTGAGTGTACTGTAGAACTCTTTGAAGCCATCAGAGTTGATCGAGTTGAGTGTTTAGATACACAGTCTAAACCTCCCCGATTGCTTTAAGTCTGTCGTGGGTGCACTTTAAGCCAGGAGTGGATAGTCGTCTGCTTGTGCCAGTGTACTGTTGAATTGATTTGCAGAAGCAAGGACTGAATGCCAGTTCTTTTTGAAGAGCAGAGATAGTACTACTTTAAAGACGCGACTTTCATGGGGTGCGCCTTTTGGAAATGGAAACGCGACTGATATTCCATTGGGCAGACGCGATGCTAGGCCGGTTTGGAAGGACACGAACTTCGGAGAGATGCATCCTTTTGAGTAAGGATGCGACTTTCTGGACGCGACTTATGGCTGTGCTGACGGGGCACGTCTATCGAAGAGGCGCGCCTGTTGGGTGCGAATCCGTGCCATGTCATGAGTGCACCGCCACTTGTTCTGGGGAACCGACGGGACATCTCTTTTTGGCGCGCGGACTTCCCGGTATATTAAATGAGCTGTCCACGCGTCAAGCGATGACTCGATGCCGAACCAATCGAGCCACGCGCCGCGTATCTTTGCGAATCTTTGTGCCTATAAATGGCAACAGTCAGAGAGATATCTCTTTCGTCTCGAGCGCATCTGTTAGGGTTTGAAAAAGGGAGTCTTCTCTGTCTCTTTTCATTTCTCCATCGTCCATCATCGGATTCTTGATCAACGATGGCACCCAAGGCCAGGCCAACCGCATCATCTTCAAAAGCGGCCGTCGTCGAGGCCCAGAGGGGCGGTTCCTCCGCGCAGGAAGCCCAATCTCAGGTATAATGCCATTAAACTTTGCCATTAATGGAAGTTCATGGATTCCTAAAAATCCCTCTTTTAAAGGAGAACCATCAGTACAGAATAGAAAACATGGCTGTTTCTCAGACGCCGTCTTTGAGTTGATAAACAAGGCGCGGGTTTGATGACCCCACCGCTTTTATCCACTTGGGGATGCGCTTGTTTATTGGATTTAGAGCGCCAGCAAGCCCTGCGCTTTAGATTCTTCACTTAGAGTATTTCTAATTGTGAAGGGTTCGGATGCGGACTTGATCCTTGCGTTCTGTGATATCAGGTGCTGGTCTTTTATGAATCTCGCACCTGAGTCCAAGTACTTAGAAATTTTTTATAAGTCTTGGATTTCAAAACACAGGCTCCCTGTTGGCCTCACGGTCGCGGCTTTTCAGGTCTGGACGCGGATTTTGACAATTTCTGCGTCCGATATCTCTTCTGCGTCTGAACGCGAATTTTCAGGCCCGGACGCGAATTTTCAGGCCCGGACGCGGATTTTGACAATTTCTGCGTCCAGTATCTTTTCTGCGTTTGGACTATAGACACTTGCTTTTTTTTTTTTGATGATAAGATTTCTGATTAATTGTCATCTTCTTCTGCAGTGCAACACACTTCTGCCCCACTCTCCAAGAGGCGCCACTTCTGGCACGTAGGTGGTGCTGACCGTGATTTGACCTTTGTGCTGCAAAGGACTGTACCTGTGACTGCTGATGGGTCGCAGGAGCGCAGGAAGAGGCTCTCCAATGTTGACATGGCAACCTTTCGGGAGCTTATGACTGACGCAGCATTCACAACGGATGCTCGCGTTCTGCTGGAGAAGCCTGCCTTCTTCTTTGGAGACCGTATTAGCGAGGGCGGCTATTCCTTGTATGACGGAGATTATAAATGGCTCCGCCAGATAGGGGGTAGAAGATTCTTTCTCCCAAACATGGAGAGGATGTACCCACTGTCTTATCTCCAGCACATGTCCGTCCCTCGGAAAATGAAATGGGAACTCTCTCGATATGTCCCTGAGGTTACTCTTGGCGACCTAGGCTCCAAAAAGGTATATCGCCATGATAGTCATGATAGGGAGGTTCTCGGCCTGTTTCCAGGGCTGCTAAGGACTGATCACCCAGTTGGAGAGACGCCAAAGCTTGGCACCACTTTCCTCAACTCGTTCATGAAAGTGGAGGGTGATTTTCCGGTCGAGTTCCGTTCGCCCGGGTGGATCCACTCCACTGAGAGGTATTGGTGGGGCAGGATGGTGAGCTTCGTCCTTGCCAACCTTAGAGGCTTGTTGGAGCAGGCGGAATTGTACCAAGCAGTCAGGGCCGTACAGTATGGTATCCCACCGAGCTCCCAAAACTTCTTTGGGATCCTGGAGCGTTACAATCCTCTGACGGGGACATTCTTCACTCTGGTCGGGGAGATGGGTCTCGCCCTACACGAGTTGTACGAGGTCTCGGGGCTGGCAATGGGGGATTCTCCCTATGAAGAATACGTCCCAACCTCTGAGGAGCTTCACCTTATGAAGAAAGGGTCTCCTCGAGTGTACGAGACTTACTGGGAGGTGTTATGTCACTTCCACATCTGCGGCCAGATAACCTCTTGGAGGGCGGGGAGAGTCAAGCAGCTGTCTTGTGCAAGCTACCTGTTCAATGGCATCAACCAGAAAGACCGTCCGGTGACCCGACTGGCTCCCAGCTCCGACGAGGAGATTGTCGACAGAATCAGGGCTTCTGTAGACTCCTACACCACGGAGTCGAACGAGGATGTTTTCGAACCTGACACGGTTTTCGAAAGCTTCCATCATCAAGTCTGGATCCCTATCTCCGACCATGCACTGTTGGCGAGCTTCTTAATGCTGTGGTTGAAGCGCTGTGTGGTGCCAACGCTGCCACATGAAGTCATTGTTGCCGACGTAGTATACCCGGCGGTGCTCCTGGCTTATCGTAGGCCCATAGCCCTTCTCCCGGCCATGGCGACGAGTATTCAAAGCGGGTTGCGGACGTTAACCCAAAATATGTGCGAGGCAGGGAAGGCCGTCGATTCCCATGGCAAGGTGATTGTTGACTCGGAGGGGAGGCCGACGATAAAGCGCCCCAACCCTCGGGTTGAGCTTCCCTACACGTACCTAATGGCTTGGTACGTTATGCACTGCCCCTCGCTGATGACGCCGGTGTCTTGGTGTGAGGGGTTTATTCCTTTCGTGCAGCGGTTGGAGGGTTCAACCTGGTGTAATACTTACATGTATTACATTCGAAAGTGCGTCATGTCGGCTTCGAACTACCAGCTTAATCGCTGCTTCCCTGCGATTCCTGGTGCATCTTTCGGGGAACAATTTACTGATTCCGCAGGCCAAGATGACTTCACGAGGCTGTCAACAGGAGTTTTCTGGTGGTTGGTCAACATTCGGCCCGGGTATGTGCTTTTCCGGCAAGGGAATTCATGCACGATCGAGCCGTATATGCCAAATCGCTTCGCCCGACAGTTCGGCTATGATCAACTATATGTCGGCAACCCCAATGCTCGACTCGCCTTCAGTGGGAATCTGTTCGAAGGTGCTCGGGCTTGGTATTATAGCGTGGCCGGAGGGACGGAAGCAACTTTTCGGTTGCCTATCAAAGGGCCGAAGGGTCGTGCCAGCTTCAGCTTCTGTACTTGGTACTTCCAGGCCAACCAAACACCAGATTTCGCTCCGGAGTATTCATACATTGAGAGCATCAATGTAGGTTACGAAGCAAGGTCGGGGTCCACTAAACGCTCGCGAGGTGTCGAGCAGTATCTGAAGGCCCTGAAGGAGGTCAGAAGGGGGTCGAGGGAGGAGCCGCGAGCAGCAAAGGCTCGACAGGCGGTGGGTAAGCGTCCTCAAGGCTCTACCTCCACTGCTGAGCCTGCCCCAAAAAAGGTCCGGAGAGACTTGACGGCTGCAGTTTCTCCATCCGAGGACATCCCTTCTGGCGTTGAGGAACCGAGGGAAGAAGAGGTGGATGAGGATGATGCCCCCTTAGTCCATGCCGGCAGGTTGCGTAGCAGGAGCCCCAGGATTGTAGAGGAAGCGGAGCCTGCTGACAAACCAGCCTCCGCTGACGAGGCCGAGCAGTTCGAAGTCGACATAATGAGCGGAGGCGATGTTAAGAGGCTAGGGGTCTCGGCTCAGCCTGGGGCTTCCTCAGCTCACGAGAGGGGAGATGAGGCACAGCAGCCGGAGGTCGACATAATGGGTGACGTTGAGATTCCAGGAGTCTCAACTCAGCCTGGGTCTTCCTCAGCTTACGAGAGGAGAGATGAGGCACAGCAGCCTGGGTCTCCCAGTGTATTCATCTCCAGTGCTCGGACAGTTGACCCCAGCCCTACCACTGGGGTGTTTGGAGGCAAGGCTCCGGTTGCCGAGGTCCCTCGCGTTGAACTGTCGTCTTCATCATCCGAAGAGGAAATTGATTTTGAGGATGAGGTCGACTTTGGCAATGAACCCGCTCCTCCCGATCTGAGTAAATTCTCACACATCTCAGAGGAGGAAATATATGGGTGTGAGCCGTTGACGACATCACCATTAGCGGCAAGTATTCCTGCTGAAGCTGCTGAAGGTATACTATTTGCCAAACTCATCCTTCTAACTAGGAGAAGGATTTTTTGACGTTTTCTTTTTTTATTTGGCCTCGTGTTGCAGGGCTAGTCATGGTTAGCGAGGCCGCTGCTTCCTCTCAGATCGAGGAGATGATACAAGAACTGGCTCAGCAGGAGAGAGCTGAGTCTCCTCGCACTGGGGTGCCTCAGGAGAGGGCAACCGTCGAAGTCGGGGAGACCTCCACCCTACAGGATTCACCCAAGGACTCGCCACCTTTGGACCCCCAGCCAGGTAAGAAAATGTTGGTATAGATGTCTTCCTTTTGCTGTCATGGCTAATATTCTCGTAATTTGCAGAGGGCATTGAGGAAGTTCAGGCAAGTGCAGAGAGCATTGAGGAAGCTCAAGTAGGAGGAGATTTGGCGGTCAGTGCCTGCCCGGGAGACCACACAGCTCAAGCCTCGGCCGAGGATTCTGAGGAGGTCGAGCTCACTACCCTGTCATCGGCTGTGGAGGTTTCTACAGAGGTGGCATCCCCAGAAGCACCAGTGGCTACTCTTGCTCCTGCCGCACCCGTGGTCAGTCCGACTCCTGTACCGGAAGAATCAGCCTACATCCCTCACCCCGTGATAGAAAGGGGATCGGGGAGCACTTCGGGTGATGATACCATGGAGTTCCTGACACGCCAGACGGTGCAGCAGTTCTTTACCTCAATGCGATCATGCATCAATTTCATCATGTCTGGGGGTAGCTCTTTTGAATTCGCCCAGATGTATCTCGGAAACCTGGTCGAAAACATTAAGTTGGCCGGAGGCCCTTCACTAGCCCAGGCGTGTCTGCTGCTGGTGGAGCAGCTGGGACAAAACCTGAGAGAGCTTCGATCCCTGGAGAATGCCGGCTCATTCCACGAGGCCCAGGAAACTCTGAATAGGCTCCTTGCTGCTCAAGAGCAAGAGCGAAGAGAGGTGGAGGAGCAGATAACCGATAACACCCGTCTTCTCGAAGGTTTCCAGGCTGATCATCAAAGGCTAACGATCGAGTCGAAGGAATCTGAGATGATCATACAGGCTGCAAAGCAAGCTATCCTTGATTCTCGGGCCGCCATAGCCAGGGCTGAGGCAGTGATTAATATTAACGAACAGAAGCTTGCTACCTCTGAAAAGAGGCTAGTAGAGTTAGAGGCTGCCAAGGCGCAAGTTGAAGCAAACCTCTCTGTTCGTTCGTCCAAGCTGGAATCCCTCCGAGTACGAGCGCAGGGATTTTTATCCGAGGAGGATATATGGGCCTAAGCTCTCATGGAGGCTGAGAAGGCGCGCCAGCATGAGATACATCGCCTTAGAGAACAAATCCGTTCTTTAGCGAACCAGGACTTTTAGCCTTCTCTTTTTTTTTAAAGAAAAGGACACTCTATTTACCAAGAGTGTTTGTATCTACTTTTATCATTTTCGAATAATAAAAGTTGTTGAAATTTTTGTTCCACCTTCATTGCCCCGCTGCGGATGGATTCAATCCTTTAATCACAGTCTTTAATTGTGCTCTCCGGCTGACTATGAATACTGAACTTAGGCAAACTAAGTTCTTTTGACGAAACGCAGCGTCGAGAGAGACGCGGCTCTGAGGCACGCGATTCTGACTTGCCAGTGAAGACGCGGTTCAAGCAGACGCGGAGGACACGGCTTTGAGTGTGGTTCATTGGCCGCAATCCTTAACTCTATCCAGACGCAGAGTTCAGGATAATGAGGTCTTACGCCCTTTAACATTAACGCAGTTAGGGACGCGGCGCGGGGCCTCAGTGTAAGACCCATAATCATGGATGTAGACGCAGCTCCAAGACGCTTGTAAAGGTGATGGGCTTTTTCTGCTGAAGTCATAAGCCTTAGGACGCAGCTTTATGTGCTTTCCCACTGGGGTCCCCCAAAATGAGTCCCTTTTGTTGAGAGACGCGGATCGACTTTGAATCATCCAAGAGACGCGAAGGATCTTCTAACTTGGAATGAAGGAGGACGCCGATTTTTGAGAAAAGAGGGGACGCGGGTCTTTGGACGCAGCTCTCACACCTGCGTTTTGGCACGATTTCCCAGGCGTTATAAACAGCCTGTCATAAAGATTTTGTGAAATCTTTGAACGTCAAGTTTCCGTCGACGACTGGGAACCCGCATCATCCGTTGTTTCCTGAAGCGGTTTGTCCACGCGTCAGTTCTTCATTGGGCTTAGGCGTTAATGCCTCTTAATGCTGATACGGCGCTGGCGGTTGGAAGCCAGCGTCTTCGACGCTTCCCGAAGCGACGCTCCACGCGTCAGCCTCCCATTGGGCTTTGACAGTCGTGCGGTCATTAAGGCCGACGGTTCCAATTGATGAACCATTAATTACGGTTATTATGGGCGGCCTATAAATAGGGGCTCCTCTTCTCTCTTTAACAGTCCATACTTAGACTGTGTTCTTTTTGAGAGCGAGTGCTCTGAGAGATTCTGTCTTCTCCCTTTCTGAGAGACTCTATCTTCTCCCTTCAAGGACCCTATCAGGGGTTTGCCTCCATGGACGAAGATGACCCAGAGCTTCCATGCTTCTGTTTGGTCTCTTCAGTAGATTACCACTGTCAAGTGATTTCAATGATAGGAAGCGTCTCCCTGAGCACCTTTTACGTCCGCACCTCAATGCAGAGAGTTCAACTCTTAACAGAGGCCTCTGCGGGTATGCCATGCCCACTTACCATGACATTTTAGATCCAACCAAGTTTGAATTTTAGTATACCTCTTAGAGAGATATCATCTGGACTTTCTTGCGAAGTCGTGGTTGGTGCATTCCTCTTCTGAAATTTGCGCCATCGACTTAAACTTTTTTGAACGCAAGTATTGAAGTCGTTGGTACCTGGCCGCGGGCTTTGCACACAAAGCTCGCGTCTTGAGGCCACTGACTTGGAAGAATTTCAATTCGGGTCGAAGGTTTCAGGCCTGAACTTTTGCAACTCCTGTTCCTCCAACAGAGAGATGGCAATTTTTGGCGTCTGATTCTCTGCGCGCCTTGTATCTTAGACGCGGATGTGGAATTAGGTCGCGTTTGAATTCTGTGTGTATCACAGTCTTGCTCGCGTCTGTTTCTGTTGTCGCAGGAATCTGGCCCAGCGTGCGGGTTATTCCTGCGTCTGCAGTCTTCAGTAATAACCGCGTTTGTGACTTAGTTTTCTTCTGTCGAAGTATACTAAGCTCTGAATTGTCTAATTCCCTTGTTTGCTTCTTGCAGGTAGGCTTGATCGTCCTATTTCACGTTCGCTGGGCCCGTGGGAGAATATATCGGCCGGCGAACTTGTTCGATGTTCGTCCACAAGAGAAGAAATCATGGTCCCCGTCGTCCACAAGGGAATAAATCACGATCCCTGACGGGGACTTAACCCTCGCCAAGATCTCTTTGAATACGACGCACCAGTCATGCTTGCTGGCATGGCAGGGTCAGAGTAAGGATGGCGGCGGGGGTAATGGTGGATATAGTGGTGGTTAGCATCCTGTTGGCCCAAGGTTACAATCACCCTTGTTTAGTGTGTTTTGATGATTACAAAACATATTAGTTATTTGTACTAATATTGTTTATTGGTTAAGTGTGTTTCAGGGATCTAACTCATCTAGAAGGTTTATTCCCTATAAGCAAATGTTTTGGACTCAAGTCAACTCAAATTGGGCTCAAGGATCAAGTGTTGAAGACCTTATGGTGAAAAGCCCTCTTGAAGCACTTGTAGTACCTAGAACAAATGTAAGAATAGAATGTTAAAGTTTGAGTGTTGGATATTGGCTCTAGGATACACATACACAATTTGTTTTTGTTAAAATGTGAGTCTTGTATTTAAGTTTTCATGTTTTAAATTTGGTTTCATGCCTTAGTAGATATTTACATGACCCTAAGTTTTACAAAATAAATATCATGTTTAGATCATGTTTATATACTCCTACTAGCATGTTACTTAAGTTTGTTCAAACCCAAAACTTTTTTTTACAAAATTTTCTAAGTCAAAAAAATACTGTTTTTCCTGTTTCAGGCTGACCGGCCGACCGGTCCGGTCGACCGGCGCCAGTGCCAGGACGTGCACATTTGTGCACGTCTGTCGGTCGACCGCCCCGGTCGACCGACTGTGAGCAGTTGCTCTCGGGTTTTTCTGGGTCGACCGGGCCGGTCGACCGCCAGAAGACCCGAGCCAACGGATCTTTTGCCAGCTGAGCTGGCGGTCGACCGGCCCGGTCGACCGCCAAGCCTGCAAAAGCCAACGGCTCTTTCCTCTTTTGTGCAATTCTGAAATCTGTTTTCCAGATTGCTTTTTGGCAGACTTTTTTAGGGTTTTCCAGTTCTTTTTCAGAGCAAATAAACTCTAAATAAATTGTTTTAAACCTATTTCTCTCCCTATAAATAGAGGAGAAGACTCTCTTGCAAGACACCAAGAAAAATCCTCAAGTTTTTAAAGGTTTTCAAAGAGAAAAGAAAAGTGTTTAAGCTCTCTATTTCTAACTCTTTCTTGAGCTAGTTTTCAGTTGTGTTCCCTTGCAAAAATCATCTCTACAACTGAGTTTTTCTCACTACACTTCATAGAGCCAAAAATCCCTTACTCATTTTATAGTGAAGTTGTAAAAAGAGTGAGAGTGTTGTAAAAGAGTTTGGTGATCTTGTTGTGATCACTCTTGTTCTTGTGATCTTCTTGTTCTTGTGGAGACACCTCTTCGGTAGAGGTTTTTGTACTTGGTGGAGCTCGGTGCTCGGGTCTTCGGTAGACCGTTGTAATCGTCCTCGTGGATAGTGGAAACCCTTCACGGAGGTGAAGGCGGGGAGTAGAGCGGTGCCTCGAACCTCGAAACAAATACTTGTGTTTGCGATTGTCTTTTGCTCTTGCTCTCCATTTTGCTTTTAATTTCTATTGCACTCTATTGCTTTTAATTACTTGCTTGTGATCTTGTTTCTTTCCTTGTGCGATTACTTCAAGCTTGTAATACTTGTGATATCTTGTGCATTTCATCATTGCATTTTATTCATACTTTGTTCGATCAATTCTCATACAACAAGGTTGCATTGCGCACCTCTAACCCATTCAAGAGGAATTGGGAGGAAGGAGTTCAGAACTCTCACGGGGTATTCGGCTCTTAGTCTTGTTTTGAGAGATCGTTGCATCATTCATCCATCTTAGTTTTAAAAAGATTGTTAGATTAGCAATAACACCTATTCACCCCCCCCCTAGGTGTTTTTCAATTGGTATCAGAGCTTGGACTCTAGGATTTGGCTTAACAACCTTAGAGAGATCCTAATTTTGCTAATCATTTCATTCATACTCACTTAGTAAAGATGGTCGATGGAATTAAAACCCCACCTAAGTTTGATGGACTTAACTTTCCCATATGGAAAGTTAAGATGACCATTTTCTTGCAATCTCTAGGTAGTCGAGTTGCAAAGGCCGTGACCAAACCCTTTAGTGCACCCCCCGGTGATGAATCCACTTGGTCCGAAATTGAGACTAAGGATTTGATGCCAATGCTAGGGCTCACTATGCACTCCTTCAAGCCCTTAATGATGATGATATAGCTAGAGTTATTCATTGCAAGTCCGCATATGAAATTTGGACACATTTGCTAGTTACACATGAGGGGACTTCACAAGTGAAGAGGGCTAAGATTGACCTTCTTCGGTCCAATATGAGAATTTTTGTATGCAAGAAAATGAAACCATAGATGATATGGTTACAAGATTTACAAAGATCACTAATGGACTTTCTTCTCTAGGTGATGCTATCGACAACGATCAAAGAGTTAGAAAGATCATCCGGACTCTTCTCCTTCATGGGAAGTAAAAGCAACCACCTTGAAGGAACTCAATGACAAGGAGGAGATGGAGCTAATTGGTCTCATTGGGAACCTCAAAACCCATGAGATGGAGAGAAAGTGAGGGAGGACATGGCTCCTTCCAAGAAAAAGACTATAGCCTTCAAAAGCCAATCCACACACTCCGACAAAGACAATGAAGAAGAAGATGACGAAGAGCTCTCACTTCTTGTGAAGAACGTCCGGAGGATGTACAACAAGGCTAAATTTCAAGGAAGAAGGAGATGGCAAGGAGGCAAAGAAGAAAGAAAGATCATTTGCTTTAATTGCCAAGACCGGGACACATAGTGGCGGAGTGTCCGGATAAAGTAAAGCCCTCCACCTCAAAGAAGTCCTACAAGAAGAAAGCAATGAAGGCTACATGGGATTCCGAGAGCGAATCCGAGGAGGAGATTGATACCGCCAACATGTGCTTCATGGCCAATGAAAGCACAAGCAAGGTAACCCCTTCCACCTCTCCAAATGATGAACTTTCCATGGATGAGTTAGGAGAAGCTTTTGTAGAATTATCACATAATTATGATTTCCTAAAGAAAAAGTATTTAAAAATGAAAAAGGAAAATGAATCTCTTAATCTTCAAATCTTTACTATTTCTAAAGAAAAGGATGAATTACTTTCCACTCTTGTTTCCACTCAAAAAGATTTTGACAAGTATAAGATCTCTTGTAAAGGCAAGTCCCCACAAATTGATTCTAATGAGATTACTTTGCTTAAAGAAAGAATAGACTCATTAGGAAGTGTTTTAAAAAATTGTGAGTTTGATAAGAAGAAGATAGAGGCCATGTTTCCTAAGAATAAGCCCCTAAGAAAAATGTTCACCATGCTCATGCTCATGTTCATACCACACAACCTTTACATCGTGGCAAACCCCCAAAGCATGCTCACACTTCACACACACATCATGCATTCATGTATGGAAGAGTGTTCTCATGTTCACATTGTGGGCGAAAAGGACACTTAGCCAATTTTTGCTATGATAGACTAAGTGCATCTTATCATAATGTTTGGGTTCGAAACACTAACTTTCAAGGACCCAAGAAAGTTTGGGTACCAAAGTCAACATTTTTGTTAAATGATATAGGTACCTTCCAAAGCCCAACGACGTAGAGGATTGTGGTATCTTGATAGTGGTTGCTCAAGGCACATGACTTGGGACATCAACAACTTTGCAACCCTATCAAGATACCATAAAGGTGGCACCGTCACCTTCGGAGATGATGCCAAGGGTAAAATCATCGGTATTGGTAATGTAAAACTCGGCACATCCCCTTTAATTGAGAATGTAGTTTTAGTTGATGGACTCAAGCATAACCTCTTGAGTGTTAGTCACTTTGTGATAAAGGTTTTGATGTTATTTTTGATCATGTAGTTTGTAAAGTTATTGATAAAATTTCTAATACTTGTGTGTTTTCCGGTTTTCGTGAAAGTAATATTTATATGATAGATATGTCTATATGTCTTGTAATATTACGTGTTTAAAGCCCTCGATGATGACTCTTGGTTGTGGCATAGAAGATTAGGCCATATTTCATTTGACCACATATCTAGGTTAAACACAAAGGAAATGGTGAAAGGTATTCCTTGTTTGAGTTTTGGAAAGGACCGAGTTTGTGACGCATGTCAATTTGGGAAACAAACTAAGTCTTCTTTCAAGTCAATTAAGGATATCATGACATCACGTCCTTTGGAGTTAATCCATATGGATCTATTTGGCCCTACACAAACCAAAGTTTAAGTGGGAATAGATTTGCTTGTTTTGGTTGATGACTTTTCACCGATTTACTTGGGTTTTCTTTCTTGAACACAAAAATCAAGCTTTCTCATATTTCCAAACCTTTAAGAAAAGAGTTGAAAAGGAAAAAGATGTTTCGATTTTAAGAATAAGAAGTGATAGAGGAGGTGAGTTCATTAACCTACCCTTTACCACTTTTTGTGAAGAACATGGAATTAAGCATGACTTTCTTGTCCTAGAACTCCACAACAAAATGGAGTAGTTGAACGAAAAAATCGAACTTTACAAGAGATGGCTAGGACAATGCTAAGTGAATATGGTCTACCACATTATTTGTGGGCCGAGGCCGTTAATACATCATGCTATATATCAAATCGTGTTTTCTTGTGTAAAAATACTTCAAAAACTTCTTTTGAAATGTACTTTTCTAGAAAACCAAATGTTTCATATTTCAAGTTTTTGGATGTAAATGTTTTGTTTTAAATACCAAAGATAATTTAGGCAAATTTGATGCTAAAGCTTATGAGGCAATTTTTGTTGGTTATTCTAATACAAGTAAGGCTTATAGAATCTTCAATAAATCATCTTTGACTATTGAGGAATCTATACATGTTAAGTTTGAAGAATCTAACTTGTTTGTTAAGAATGTTGTAGAAATAGATGCTTTGGATGAAGGCTTGGAGAAAGTGACCTTGGAGGATACTACTACTATGGGAGACAAGCCAAAGGATGATGAAGGAAGTGAAGCTAAGGTAGAAGAGGCTCAAGGAAATGAAAATCAAACAAATGAAGTGGAGCCGACTCAACAACTTCCAAAGGGTTGGAGATACAATCCTCATCATCCCAAGGACCTCGTCATAGGTGAAGTATCAAAAGGGTAACCACTCGCTCTAAACTTCATGATTATTGTGGTCATTATGCATTCATTTCTCATGTTGAATCCAAGAACGTCCTCGAAGCCGAGGCCGATTCATATTGGTTGCTAGCTATGCAAGAGGAACTCAATCAATTTGAGCGCAACCAAGTTTGGCACCTTGTTCCTAGGCCCCACGATAGACAAACAATTGGTACTAAGTGGATCTTTAAGAACAAGTTGGATGAATCGGGTAACGTTGTTAGGAATAAAGCTAGGTTAGTTGCCCAAGGTTACACCCAAATCGAAGGAATCGATTTTGAAGAAACCTTTGCACCCGTAGCACGGCTTGAAGCCATACGGATGACACTAGCATTTGCCTCATATAAAGATTTTAAATTATTTCAAATGGATGTTAAAAGTGCTTTTCTAAATGGTTTTATTGAAGAGGAGCTGTATGTTGAACAACCCCCCGGGTTTGTTGATCCTACACATCCGGATTTTGTGTTTAAATTAGATAAAGCTCTTTATGGTTTAAAACAAGCCCCTAGGGCTTGGTATGAAAGACTTTCTTCATTTTTGATTTCAAATGATTTTAAGAAAGGTAAAATTGACACCACTTTGTTTACAAAACATGTAGAAAATGACATTCTTATTGTGCAAATATATGTAGATGATATTATTTTTGGTTCTACTAATGAATCTCTTTGCCAAGCTTTTGAATCATGCATGAAGGATGAATTTGAAATGTCTATGATGGGGGAGCTCAACTATTTTCTTGGACTCCAAATCAAGCAAACGAAGGATGGGATCTTCATCAACCAAGCCAAGTACACAAGGGAATTAATCAAAAGGTTCGGGCTTGAAGCATCTAAAGTAAGCAAAACTCCCATGGCAACAACTACCAAGCTTGACAAGGATGAACAAGGTAAAAGTGTAGACATTAAGCTTTATCGTAGCATGATTGGTAGTTTATTATATTTGACGGCTAGTAGGCCGGATATCATGTTTTCCGTTTGTCTTTGTGCACGTTTTCAATCTTGTCCTAAAGAGTCTCATATAATTGCGGTTAAACGCATAATTAGATACCTTAAGGGCACTATTGAAATGGGTTTGTGGTATCCGAAAACCAGCCAATTTTCAATGACGAGTTTTTCGGATGCCGACTATGCGGGTTGTAGGGTAGATAGGAAGAGCACAAGTGGAACATGTCAATTCCTAGGTAATTGTCTTGTATCTTGGTCTTCCAAAAAGCAAAATTCGGTAGCCCTTTCAACCGCCGAGGCGGAGTATGTTGCGGCCGGAGCTTGTTGTGCACAAGTTCTTTGGATGAAACATACTCTCCTTGACTATGATTTACACTTTGATCATGTTAAAATATTTTGTGATAATACTAGTACTATTCACATGACAAAGAATGCAAATCAACATAGCAAAACCAAACACATTGACATTAGGTATCACTTTCTTAGAGATCATTATGAGAAAGGTGATATTGATATTAATTATGTTTCTACCGATTTTCAACTTGCGGATATTTTTACTAAACCTCTAGATTATGCTAGATTTTCATTTATTTGTGGTGAGTTGAATGTTTGCATTATGGATTCTTAAAGAAAATTTCTTTTGTTTTGTTTGTTTAACCCTTTTTGATGTATGACAAAAAGGGGGAGAAAAAGTATAAGTTTGTTTGTTGAAAAAGTATAAGTTTGTTTGTTGTTTTGTTTGTTTATGGTGTACTACTTTGATGTATTTGAGTTTTTGACAAAACTATGTGTTTCCAATGCCTTATGTATTTAGCTCTTCATTGACTTTTTTTGATACATAGCATTATTTGAGGGGAGCTTTCCAAAGCTCTTCTTCCATTTTTGTTTAAATAACCTATATGTTTTGTCATCATCGAAAAGGGGGCCCAAGGTTACAATCACCCTTGTTTAGTGTGTTTTGATGATTACAAACATATTAGTTATTTGTACTAATATTGTTTATTGGTTAAGTGTGCTTCAAGGATCTAACTCATCTAGAAGGTTTATTCCCTATAAGCAAATGTTTTGGACTCAAGTCAACTCAAATTGGGCTCACGGATCAAGTGTTGAAGACCTTATGGTGAAAAGCCCTCTTGAAGCACTTGTAGTACCTAGAACAAATGTAAGAATAGAATGTTAAAGTTTGAGTGTTGGATATTGGCTCTAGGATACACATACACAATTTGTTTTTATTAAAATGTGAATCTTGTATTTAAGTTTTCATGTTTTAAATTTGGTTTCATGCCTTAGTAGATATTTACATGACCCTAAGTTTTACAAATAAATATCATGTTTAGATCATGTTTATATACTCCTACTAGCATGTTACTTAAGTTTGTTCAAACCCAAAACTTTTTTTACAAAATTTTCTAAGTTAAAAAAATATTGTTTTTCCTGTTTCAGGCTGACCGGCCGACCGGTCCGGTCGACCGGCGCCAGTGCCAGGACGTGCACATTTGTGCACGTCTGTCGGTCGACCGCCCCGGTCGACCGACTGTGAGCAGTTGCTCTCGGGTTTTCTGGATCGACCGGGGCCGGTTGACCGCCAGAAGACCCGAGCCAACGGATCTTTTGCCAGCTGAGCTGGCGGTCGACCGGCCCGGTCGACCGCCAAGCCTGCAAAAGCCAACGGCTCTTTCCTCTTTTGTGCAATTCTGAAATCTGTTTTCCAGATTGCTTTTTGGCAGACTTTTTCAGGGTTTTCCAGTTCTTTTTCAGAGCAAATAAACTCTAAATAATTGTTTTAAACCTATTTCTCTCCCTATAAATAGAGGAGAAGACTCTCTTGCAAGACACCAAGAAAAATCCTCAAGTTTTTAAAAGGTTTTCAAAGAGAAAAGAAATTGTTTAAGCTCTCTATTTCCAACTCTTTCTTGAGCTAGTTTTCAGTTGTGTTCCCTTGCAAAAATCATCTCTACAACTGAGTTTTTCTCACTACACTTCATAGAGCAAAAATCCCTTACTCATTCTATAGTGAAGTTGTAAAAAGAGTGAGAGTGTTGTAAAAGAGTTTGGTGATCTTGTTGTGATCACTCTTGTTCTTGTGATCTTCTTGTTCTTGTGGAGACACCTCTTCGGTAGAGGTTTTTGTACTTGGTGGAGCTCGGTGCTCGGGTCTTCGGTAGACCGTTGTAATCGTCCTCGTGGATAGTGGAAACCCTTCACGGAGGTGAAGGCGGGGAGTAGAGCGGTGGCTCGAACCTCGAAACAAATACTTGTGTTTGTGATTGTCTTTTGCTCTTGCTCTCCATTTTGCTTTTAATTTCTATTGCACTCTATTGTTTTTAATTACTTGCTTGTGATCTTGTTTCTTTCCTTGTGCGATTACTTCAAGCTTGTAATACTTGTGATATCTTGTGTGCATTTCATCATTGCATTTTATTCATACTTTGTTCGATCAATTCTCATACAACAAGGTTGCATTGCGCACCTCTAACCCATTCAAGGGGAATTGGGAGGAAGGAGTTCAGAACCTCTCACGGGGTATTCGGCTCTTAGTCTTATTTTGAGAGATCGTTGCATCATTCATCCATCTTAGTTTTAAAAAGATTGTTAGATTAGCAATAACACCTATTCACCCCCCCTCTAGGTATTTTTCACATCCCCTGTGAGGTCTTAAGACCTCCTCTCTCACCCACACCCCAGAAGTGGCATCGAGATGACTCTATGTTCACTGGATGAGCTTCTGGTGGAAGAGATGTTCATCAGGAAGGATCATAACCCCACTTTGGATTGAGGTGTTCGACGGATCATAACCCGGCTTCGGATGGTCAGGTGGGATCTGAAGATTCTGCTGCCATCAGACCTCAAGAACCCCATTGTTCTCGATCAATCAGAGACTTCTTCGATGTTCACATCATGCATCGTGGTGCAACCAGCTTCTGATCGTTGCCACAATGTCCGATCCTGCTTTGGCGCCTTTCCAAGCATCCTGTACTCGGAATAACATGCAGCTGAGGAGCGAGCGCAACCTCTGAGAGAGAGAGAGACTTCTTTGTACTCCTTAACTGTAACACTCAATCTTATTGTATAAGAGAGCGTTTTTGTATCACTTTCATGTGCCTGGATATAAATAAAAGTGACACTTTTCTTTTTCTCCTTCTATTGTCTTGAACTTTTTTTTTTAGCCAGACGCATAGAAGCAAAGGAATTTGACTTGTCAAAACTATGATGATAATTTCAAACAGTCAAACTTTTTAGAGAGAAATCCTATTTTAGAACTCCCCAATGCTGTCAGAGGTGTAATTTACTTGACAAGAGATAAGACAATTTTGTGGACCTGTCAATCTATAAAGGAGAATGACAAGTGAAACTCGTACCCCCAGGGAAAATGGGCCTTTATCAAGGTTTAGGATGCACTTGATTAAGCTTAGCTGGGGATTTGAAGGAAAACACTGTTAATGGTGTAGTATTAACCTAACAATGTGTTTAGGTAGACTTGTTATTCTATTGAAGAGAATAGCAAATGAATCTAGATCCGCGGGGAATCTAAGAAGGTTTTTACTGTTAGAGGTGTGATATTAACTTAACGGGTTGAATGTAGTCCTATCAAAAATATGATGTTAACCTGACAAGGATGTGAGTCAGAGGTGTGATATTAACCTGACTCAGAAATACTTCAGTTTCATTTGGGAAAACAGAAGTGTCACTGACATAGGTGTGATGTTTAACTTGACAGTGAGGGTAATGCTAGAGGTATAATGTTGAACCTGGCATTGGTCATCTCGACTCCGATACAGAAGTTCGAGGAAAGTCATGGCCGTAAGTGTATTGTTGAACTTGGCGATGACCTAGATGCTAGAGGTGTAGTGTTAAACTTAGCATCGTTCATTTCAGCTTCGATATGGAAGTCTGAAGGAAGTGACTGTCAGAGGTGTGGTATTAACTTAACGGAAACTTGATGTACTGTTTAGAAGTGTATGTTAACTTAACAGCAATTTGTCAGAGATGTGATATTAACTTGACAGAAATTGATTTGCGATATGAGCAATTTGAGGACCTGTCATTCCTTGATGAGAATTGACAAGTGAATTTAAAGTGCCAGAGGTATAGTGTTAACTTGGCAACGACTGTATTTTGTAGGCCTACCATTCTGTGGATGGGAATTGATAAGGGATTTTGGAGGGGAGAGTGGAGTCAAGTCCACTTAGGATTTTTAGCAAACCCTCAGCTATCAACGGATTTGAGGTGCCTTTACCAACTACCGTTTGAGTTGGGCTAGCCATGCTATTCCCCTCAGCATGATGAGTTGTCGAAGATTTATGTTGGGCTTAAAGGCCAACATTTTCCTCTATCCTTAGCCGTCGGAGGCGTCGGATGTTAATGAAGAACTCTTCTTGTTTTGATCAGAGGTGTACTTTTAACTTGATCGGGGGAGGAGTACTATTAAGGATAGTACTTGTTCAAGAATCTGCCATTGATCGGCATCATGAGTGTATCGCCATTTGAAGTTATGAGATGATATGACCCATTCGAGTAGACTGACTCTACTACAAATGGCCCTTCCCATTTGGGTTGGAATTTTCCTTTTGTCTTGTACGTCATTACCATGGGTCTTCTGACGGCTAAGACAAGATCGCCTTTCTTGAAAGTTCGCACTTTAACTTTCTTGTTGAAGGCTCTGGTAATTCGAGCCTGGTAGAGCTCGATTTGCTGTTGGGCCTGCGGACGCCTATTGTCTAAGGCTTCCAATTCTTGGAGTCGCTGTCGATGCTTCTCCTCTGTTGTCATCTCTGTTGTCAAGGCAACGCGTAGAGATGGAATTTGGATTTCGAGTGGAAGCACGGCTTCACACCCGTATACCAAAGAAAACGGTGTGGCTTTAGTCGGGGTTCGCACAGTTGTGCGATAAGCCCATAAGCATTCACCTAACTTGTCGTCCCAGTCACGTTGACTTTCGAGACGAATTTCTTGAGGAGCTTGCCAATGGTCTTGTTGAAAGCTTCTGCAAGGCCGTTAGCGGCAGGATAGTATGTCGTTGAGGACACACTCTGGATTCTGAACTTAGCGCAGAATCTCTGGAAAGCCTGGCTGATGAACTGGGGCCCATTGTCGTGGACAATTTGTCGAGGTACCCCAAAACGGTAATTGACATGATGTTTCACGAACATGATCACATCAGATGACTTCACCTCCTTCAAAGGAACGGCCTCAGCCCATCTGGAGAAGTAATCGGTTATTGCCAAAATGAACTGATGTCCTTTTGATGATGGTGGGCTGATAGGGCCAACTACATCCATCCCCCATATTTCAAATGCCAGGTAGAGGTCGTAGAATGGAGGTACTCTGGTGCTTGATGGATGAAATCGCCATGCACTTGACAAGCGTGACATCTTTTAGCATAAGTGACGGCGTCGGCAATCATCTTGGGCCAATAGTAACCCAACCTTTGGAGTCGATGTGCCAATTTTGGGCCGGGTTGGTGAGCTCCACACATACCGTCGTGGGCTTCTTTCAATACCTGTTGAGCCTCCTTTGGTGAGAGGCACCGGAGCAAGATCCCGTCATGCGATCGACGATACAATGTTCGTGTAATCGCATTGTAGTAAAATTTAGGGGCTTTCCTTCGAATGGCAGCCGCTTCTTTGGCATCCTCAGGCAGGATGCCGTACAAGACATAGTCAATATAGGGGAATCGCCAGTCTTTAAGCTCTGGCCCGGTTGACAATTCCAGCGCTTCTCTGCCTTGACACTCTCTCTTTGACTCCTGATAGTCTTCGAGGGCCATTCTCGGGCAATACAGGTCGTGGCTGTAGACGAATACTTTCTCCATGCTCCAGCTGGAAGAGCTAAGGAGGCCGCGAGGGATGCGAGTGCATCTGCGTGCGCATTTTGTCTGCGTGGTACATGGTCAATGTAGAAGTTTGTGAACCTTTCGACCATGCGGATAGTTGCGTTGTAGTAGAGTACTAGGTCTT